>NJDC01002226.1:50234-74098 GCA_002245475.1 Calephelis virginiensis | reverse complement strand
ACACTTAATAGTTGTGTACCTACAATTTATATGAGGTAAAATAAATGAATATGAATGAACACCTACACTGAATTGGGTACCTACATATACAAGGTAACGTGAATGAATACCTACACTGAATTGCGTACCTACAAATACAAAGTAACATTAATGAATGGATACCTAGACTTAATCGTACATATCTTCACGCCAAGTCCCTTACGGGGTAGGCAGAGAGTATCGAGTGCCAGACCTCACGATCCTGACAAACCTGTCTTGCTTCCTTCACATTCATAACCCTTTTCATACAAACACGCCGGTTTCGGAGACTCTTGACACCACCCTCGGATAATATCCGATTGATCTGATCGTGAAATGTCAGCCTTGGTCTCCCCGGGTACCTACATCCATCCACATTCGTATTGTATATCTGCTTTGTCAATCTTTCATTTGTCATTCTTTCCACATGACCGAACCAGCGGAGCATGCCCTTAATCGGACTTAATCGTGTACCTACAAATACAATATCATACACTATCACATTTAAAATATAATGTTATTAGATTAGGAATACAAATAATGTCTGTTCGGGAAAGCTCTCAACCACACAACAAGACAAAAATGTGTTTCTCTTGGTTACCAACAGAGGCGCTTTTAAAAGTTTTCTTACAAATAATTTACAGTGACGATAGCGAGTATAGTAAACTTAACAAGCCGTAAACTCATGGTTAGGGCTCTGAGCCGCTACCATGAGTTGGTATAGATTACGTTCTTGTCGAAATCTATGACACCATTGGGAGTGTAATAAACTTGACAAGCTGTAAACTCATAGTAAGGGCCGTTTGAAGTTGTCTGTCAAGAATCGAATATTCGATAGCGTCAAACGTGAACGGTTTAGCGTTCACTGAACTAACTAAAAACTACGCTATAATGATGCCATAGTAGTGGATAATGGATTGTATTTTAAGTTAGTTCTAGACCATTGTAAACATGCCTTCTAACAGGTAACCTTGGTAGAAATTTTGTTTCCGTCTTCCGATTATTATTAAATTTTGGTTTCATCTATAGAACTAGATCAAGAGCGTCTCCAAGGGCCCGCATCCTTAGGCTAGATGGGCAAGTTGACAAATATAAAGCAAACAGTTATATGTCTTTAACTTGACTTGGTTGATCGATTATTCTAGTTAAAACTACTACTTAAGCTGGAAATGAAAACAAAGTCAAAAATCGGGGGTAGAGACCCCCGAATTCTCCTACAATACATATTTTTGTCGATATCCATATGGTATAAGTTGATATCAACTTGCCACCCTCTAGGCCATCGGCTGGCGACGCTCCTGAGCTAGATGGATGTAAACCGATACATACAACTAATATTTGCAACAACCGTCTAGAGTCCTACTAACAAATCGCTTTCAGAATAATATCTAATGCATGCACATAAAGTATTCCAACGTCAGAAATAAAAATCTAGTTTGCTTACAAATCACGGAGTGAAATCATAAATAAACAAATCAGTGACTGGTAATTTTCACTCCATCGAACTCGGATTACGATTTATAAATAAACATTTTAGCTTTTGATGTGATAATTCTTTCTCGTTAGCAGAGATTAAAGTTTTTTTTAATTTTTTTTTTACATATGATATTGGAATGCAAACAAGCAGACGGATTTCCTGATGGTAAGAAATTCACGCCGCCTAGATACCATTAGGCCTTATAGACTATTATGCACATTAGGCCTTTAGCAAAAGTAAGTTTACCGGCTACCTTACCTTCCAAACCGGAATACGTTATGACGTTATGGAGGCAGGTATAGGTAAGGCGGTGGTACCAATCTGGGTGAGTCGCTGCGAAACTCAACCAAATATGTCATATGTCACGGTGCTAGTGACGGTAAGCCTATGCTCGCCTTTTACAAGCTGCCTGGCAGGAATGCAGATAGTCTATTCTGCAAAGGAAACCCTTACCATCACGGGGAAAACGCTAAGATACATCCACAAGGATTGGATTCAAATCCAGCAGCGGATAGGCATTTATGTGGTTGTTATAGATGTTTATATTTCTGGGCCTGTATTAAATTTATTTTAGTAACTGCTTTTTACCCGCGAATTCGTCAGCGTAGAATAGATCATACGAACATTCACTCCCATCATACCCACTAGGGGGTTGCATTTGATAAAAATAAGCCTATGTTTGATCTCGAATCTTTGCCTTTATGCATATCAATGCATTTTACTGCAAACAAAGAGCACAAAGAAAGTGCAACATACAGACAGACAAACAGGCTTTTGCATTTATAGCAGTAGTATGGATTTACGCACTTCAAAACACCAGGTGTGTAATATATCAAGTAAACATTTGGTTATTAAGCTCTACCACCTCTACTACTCTAAGCGAAACTCTACCACCTAGTCAGATGGCACGGTGTTTGTGACGGTAAGCCTAAAAAATCCTTCAAAAAATGAGAACAAAAAAACTTCTTACTTTATTAATTTACCCCATCTTGGGTTAAATTTGCCACAAAATTTAGCTCGCAGGTTTCAAAAGCATTGGCAACACAGAATGTTGCCAATTTAAACCCTAAAGTAT
This sequence comes from Calephelis virginiensis, assembly GCA_002245475.1. Lineage (NCBI taxonomy): Eukaryota > Metazoa > Arthropoda > Insecta > Lepidoptera > Riodinidae > Calephelis > Calephelis virginiensis. The sequence goes on along the minus strand of NJDC01002226.1, from coordinate 71,528 downwards.
CTTTTATGTGTTACCTGCTTACCTTGTTTTCCCTCAGGTTGAGGAATCGCAATGAATCCAACTTATTAAGCATGAATTTTGAGATCATCGTCAAATTGTTTTCTGACAGGTCGAGACTTTGAAGACTGTTTTCGAGACCTCCGAATGCAGATGGTGCCAGGTCTGTGATGCCGCAGTCGCGAAGAGATAATGACTTAATCTTTGCATTGCGGAAAGCATCTTCCTGAAAATGCAATATAATATGTCATAAAGAGTTTTATTAATTATTTATTTTATTTAATTCACTCATTTCAACACTGTCCTAACTGTCGAAAGGGTGATCAACATTAGGATATCTATTATCAAAAATATAAAACATACATCGGTTTTTTTTTGGTAATATTGGAAGGCTAATGAACAGATGGACATGCTGATGGTAAGAAATTCAAATCCTGCAAACCAGAGTACGTGAACGGCAGGCACTGACGTTATGGCGGCAGGAATTGATAAGGCGGTGCTACCAATCCGGGCGAGTCGCTGCAAAACTCTACCACATAGATAGATGTCATAGTGTTAGTGATGGTAGGCCTATGCTTACCTTTTACGTATTGCCTGGCAATAGTAGTTACACAACGCTATAAGTTATGAAAATGTACTTAACATATGTTTACAATTATCGCTTTGGTTTGAGGTGCTTATTAGCAGTTTACACGTTCTAAATTTTTATCAAGAAATCTCTAAGGAAAATGTACAATTTTAAAGTAATTGCTGTGACAATAATGACGATAAGCGAGTTTCTAAAAAAGTATCTTCACGCCCATATCCCCGAAGAGGTAGGCAGAGGTACAACCAAGGCACCCACGACTAGCCGAAGATACTAAGTCCCACAGAGTTTCTAAAGAAAAAATAAAGATAACTATGTTAATATAAATGTATGTTCTGATTTATGAGATAAAGATAATGTTGAATAAGAGATTAATTCACTTAAATACACGAGTTTCTTGGTTAAGATACATGTATTTTTAACAATAGAATTGCAAAGATAAACGTGAGGCAATTTAATCTATAGATACTTGAAGGCCATACAATCATTTGTAATTATTGAAGTCAGAGAATAAACAAACTGGAATCCATAATTCTTTGTAGTGAAGTTAATAAAATATACATAACTGTGTCTTGTGTTATGTATATTTTAATTATATCTACGTACCATAAAATCATAACAGAGTTGCATATGTTCATTGAAGATATTCCAGTAATAATAGAAAATTAAATTTTAAAAAAAAACCCGACACAAGTACTAAGTTCCCTTTAAAAAGTAAAACAATTGCTGACATTCGGTTAATTTCCCCACTTTCACCCCTCACAACTTTTGAATAGCTCAACTGATTTTCATCAAATATATCTAAGAACACTCGCACATAAGTTACCTTTAATACAAAAAAACAAAATTGAAATCACTGCATCCGTTCGGGAGTTATGATGCCAGGAAAGACAGACATGCAGACCGACACGTCAAACTTATAACACCAATATTTTTGCATCGAGGGTTAAAAACTACTGCGATCGATTACTAATTTGTTAGATGTAAAATAAACCGTAGTTTTACTAACACCAAATGTATGCTAAAACCAAAGTAAAACAAACGCAAAGTAGCGCTTTATTTAATATTTTTTTCCTTCTTTTCTTTTCTTTCTCTAATCTTTTTGAAATCAATTTCAAAAAGATTTGTTGTTTTTTGTTATTGGTTATTTGCAAAATACTGGACTCGTTGTTGTCAGATATTGCGCGTTTTTATAATTAAGGTGTTATTTTTGTTTAAAACCTGAACCATGATTTATCAAAATTGTTAAACCTTTTTTCTTATTGTTAAGCTCGAGGCATTTTAGGAAGTTAATTTTAAATTAATAAAATGAAATGCTTAAATGCCGTGCAGGTGACCTTGTTATATGAAAATGAAATGATGAAAATCATTATGTATGAATTTATATTTCCTCAAAAATATAAAAAATACTATACTCACTCTGATAGTAAAAATAGGATTTCCATCCAAAGACGTTTGGTTCAAAATGTCGAAGTTTTTGAACGATCCGGGCATAAGTATTTTGATGCTGTTTTGGTCTAATCTGCAATGAAAATTATTCTCTGATTAATAGGCACTCAAATCTATCAAGTTTGGACATGTTTCACTTAATAATAAAGTAAAAAATAAAAGATTTTCATTTTTTTTATAACTTCTCACTTTTTGGTTAGGCTATCCTATCCTACTTATATCAATTTATATTATAAATGGGAAAGTTTATCTGTTTGTTTATTTGTTACTCCTTTACGCAAAAACTGCTAAAAGGGTTTTCATGAAATTTGGTACACACATAGAGTGTAACTTGGACTAAAACATAGGATAGTTGTTATCCCGAAACATTGTTCGTGTGGGACCACGCGGACAACAGCTACTTTATCATAACTTCAAACTAAAGACTGTAAAATGTGATTTTTCTTGACAATAATAAAGAAAATAAAAACATAACAAAATATGTACTTACTTCAAGGTATCCAAAGATAGCTTAACATTGTTAAGCTCATGAGCCGGTGGAACTTGCTTAATTAAATTATAAGACAGATCCAAGAACCTAAGCTGTCGCAGTGGAGCTAACTCTTCGTATGGTATCCATGTCAGCTGGTTATCTCCAAGGAGAAGCTGAAAGAAGAAGAAAATTAATTACCCTTATTTTTAAACAAAGAAACACTTGTACTGTTTTACGTATCACTTAAAATTTCTTACTTTGTAAATAGCCTATCGGTTTCACTTATATAGCATCATCAGGGCTAAGACTTTAACTAAGTTGAATATTAGGATATTTAGAAGTTTTATCAAGCGCCGACGATGGAAAATATCAAATACATTAATTAATTACCATTGGAATATCCGAAACATAGTAGGATTTTTAATTCTTTTAAAGGTTAAGGAGGCTTTTAAAGGGTTTTTCGGGGGTTTGTTATATTTGAGTTTAGTCCATTTGTTAAATTTGGCCTTTGAACATTTTTAACAAATAATGGAATTCAGATTAAAAATTTTAATTTAATTTAAGAAATTTTTTATTTAAGAAAGAGAACAGAAATCAAGGAGGATAAATGAATCCACCTGAATTGGGTAACGCTAGGGATATTGCTAAAAATGAGCCACCCAGTTAAACAGTATATAATTTCATTAATATATGGCAGTGGTTCATTGCTGGTACTTGCTGTTTCAGGAACTATAGATTCCAAATATTCCAAAAATAAAGTTATATTTGAAACAAAACTCTCCAATTTTTTAATTAAATTAGAAATAAGTAGAGTGGAAGAGCTGACTGCTGGTAGATCGAAGAAAGTTCATGGATTGCGAGAAGTTAGATAAAGTACAAAAAAACCTTCACGAGGAGGACTGATGGACTGGTCATAGCTAGTCGATGCAAAACTCTTGAGAAATAACAATATTTCTACGATAGTAAAAGGTATACAGTTTGCAACAAAAGGGAAACATCAATATAAACAAAAAAAAGTCTGAATCCATGATATCGTTCACGCGATTGATCAGACAATTAATTTCCTTACCCTCATAGAAAATTATGAAGGAATAAATAATAACCTATCTTAAATAAATTGCACGACGAAAAAATTTCAATTTAAGGCCCGATATCGTTAAAGATCTTTTATTAAATAAGACATTAATTTTTATAATCACAAACTTATCAAGTAAAATTACCAACTCAAGCGTTTTAACACGACAAAATAAAAAAGAGATTATACTAGTACGCTAGCTGTTCCGGCGAATTTCGTTCCACCCGTTCAGCTTGCATGGGAATAATTGAAATGTTGTTTTTTTCGGTTTCCTCACAGTCAAAGCGGATAATTATATTATAAAGAGTATCACAGTTCTAAGCTACCTACCCCATCCGATATCAGCCAAATCGGTTGAGCTGTTCTTGAGCTATAAATAGTGTACTACTATTTAAATTATGCGCTTCGGCTTGACACTTTTTGCCCTTTTTACACTTTGTACTTTTATTTTTAAATTGGCTGAACTAATATAAATTTAAGCGAAATTATTATTTATGTAATAACAACTCTATATAAATAAATAATTTTAAAATACATTCGGATTTCCAAAGCTTGAAATATAGCCGAAGCGCATAATAATTTATCCTACTAGTCGTTTTTGAGTTACACGTCATATTGATACATTTTTCACATATCACGTCGGAATCATGACCTATCTTTCTAAAAACGAAAAACATACAAAAACCGTACAGTCGGATTGAAAACTTCAACCTTTTTAGGACATGGTCAAAAATAAAGAAAAAATAATTTCGTATATTAAAATTGTGTGTCGAAAGTTGACTAATCTTGAATTTCTTACAAATTAGTTGTGGCCTCCAAATATTACTTAAGTCTACTAGTCTTTCTAGTCTACACATATGTAATAAAACATTATAAAGTTAGGTGCGCTTGTTAATTTTTTGCGACAAAAAGAGCGTACAAGCATACGGAACGGCATCATTATTCTACATCTATTCATCTTGAGAGTGTTTTTGTAGTTTACATGCTTGAAATAACATATGCAAGTATGAAAAATAATATGCAAAAATGTAGAAACTTGATGTAGTAGTGAATACATTATATCACAGTATTTTAATATTTCTCTTTTTGTGTAGTTTATGTTGAAAAGCATTTGAATTGTATCTAGATACTTACCTACAATTTTCATTTAAAGAAAGAATACCTATCGCTCAGGCAGGATATATAATACCTGTAGCCTTTCGTCTCAAGCCAACGAATGCCCTAATCTGTAACCTGTGCTTGGGTTAAATTTCTATAAATTTTAAAGTTTTTTCAAATCTGTGTCCAGGTGTTAGACTTGACTGCATGCGGTCCCGGGGTTGAATCCCGAGTCGGGCAACAAAAAGAAAATTTAATTTTTCCAATTTTGTAATAAAAAAAACCTTTCTCAGGATTTGATACGTGCCCGTTTGGCGAAAGGCTTGCCACTTGTCACATTGTGGGATTTAGTGTCTTCAGCTAGTCGTGCGTGCCCTGCTTGTGCCTCTGCCTACCTCTTCGGGGATAGGGGTGTGAAGACACTTATTTAAATTAGAAATGTATCTAGGTATGTTTCAAAAATAAAGAAAATATAATTACCTTATTAAGTCTGCTCATTCCATCTCTAAATACTCCACTATCGATAATCGACAGGTGATTTCCTCGTAAATCCAGCGTTTCCAGCATTGGCAATCCGGAGAATGCGTCAAGTGGTAGGTTGGCTATCGAGTTATCAGCTAGAATTAGCGTCTGCAGCGTGCTTTCTAGACCCAGCCAATTGTCACCAGATATGTCAGTTATTTCATTTCCTGGAATTATATCAAGAATTATGTTTTAGATCAGTAAAAGCACCCTGACTGATTTTTGAAGTGAAATCTTTTTTTATTGGGGTTGGGCACTTTTAGTGTTTTAATGTGGGTAAAAATTTTAAGTTCGCGTCAAAGCACTTGATCTGCATCTTTTTCGTGATGATAAATAGCTATTAGATGACGTGTTTTGTATTTGCTATCTCCATTGTATTTGTGTTGGTCACAGGAGATAGCAAATATAAAATACGTCATTTGACAGCTATTTAATGTACAGTTTACCCGATTAACATCACTAAAAAGATAAAGAATCAGCCCCCTGATCGAAAATTCGTCACTTTGACTGATTAAAGGAAGTTTTCTTTAGCGGAGTTGTGCACTTTTTGTATTGTTGTGCGGGTAAAGAATGTTAAACTCAAGCTAAAGCACTTGACCTGATCCAAATTCATAAAACGGAGAAAGAGTGAAACTATTTTACTCTCTCTCCGTTTTAAAAACGCCGCATTTCCAACTGTGATTTTAGTTTCGCCGGTCAGTAGGGTTGCTCTTAAACCTCGATTCTTACAATATTGGAAATCGGAATCCAGTTGATCATTTGAGATACTCTTGAACACAATCCTGGCGAATTATTAACATTTAGTTAATGTATAAGTCAACGATAAATTATTTTATTAGATTCGTTAAATTTATTTGTAACCAATAATAATCCACTAGAACTGTGTTCGAAAGTACCTAAACTGACACACAATTTCAATTTCCAATTCAAGAGCAACCCTACTGTACTTGTGAGTAACCCTACTATACTTGCACCTGGGGCTACCTATGAATATTATATTTTACCATATAAATGATAGTTCTTTTATACTGATAATTAAAGCAATTCATGCAAAACTTTTCATTAACCATTTCAAAGTATTAAGAAAAATGCAACTTTAATATTCCAGTTTTCACTTCTACTGGCACTCCCGGCACTCATTTGTTCCTGTCAGATATTACTCGAAAATAGTCGCGTTTTAGCAGAAATTGTTAATAGTTAAAAAAGTTAACCCCAAATGATGTCAAATGCTGCCTTTAGCAATCTAACTTTTATTATTAATTTCATCCATTTCCTTGTTTTTCTTCCATCTCTTAAAAATAGTAATGCTTAAGAATAATAACTTACCAGTTAAATCAAGATGACGCAGTTTTTGAAGATACCTCAGAGATCGACTTGGCACTTCTGATAGCTTGTCCTCTTGTAGCTCTAGTTCCCATAGAGTATGGTCTAGTCCGTAAAATGCCTCTTCGTGTATACTTTCTAATGGATTCTGGTTAATCGCCAGTCTATACATACCTAAAACAAGGAAATATATTCTAAAAATCTAAGATTCTAAGCAGTTCCTATTTACAGTCTCGTATTTAGTTTTGACCGCCTCTTTGGTCGAGGAGCTATCGTAACCTGCATAACTCCACCGACTAACCGCAATGCTTAGGTTCGATTCCTGATATGGCTAGGCACTTGTGAGATGTACATTTATACATTTGCATTTTCAAGTCTAAGTTTTTATTAAATGTATTCCGGTAAAATCAATTTAAGTGTTTCTATATATTACTATCGTTGACTAACACCCATATCACAAACATCTAATTTGTTTACAGTTCAAATTGTGTAGTTTGTTCAGGAATATGTATTACTTAGCACAAGATAGTTAATACCTCTTCAATGGCAAGTAACAACTTCTACATGAAGAAGTCATTGATATAAGTAATGTAATTTTTGTTGGATGAAGGTGCCTATTTCCTAAGAAATAGGTGCCGGACCAGAATCAACAGTATAAGACACATATATTGTTGTAGCAGGAATATAATAAATGTCTAATTTTTAGCCAAAACTTTTTAAGATAGAGGATACTTTTTTCTTTATTAGAAAATGGAAAATACAAATTTTATAGTTTTTTAGTTGTCCGACCCAGGAATTGAACCCGGGACCTCAAGAAATCAAGGCAGACACCGGACCACTAGACCACAGAGGCGACTCTATACATGTAAAATATAATACTATTACAATAAACCCTATTTTATACAGGTAGCGGTACTAAAATAAAACTGTTGTAACACTTCACAATTTAAACTCTTTAAGTGTCCATGGACCTAACGATCACTTAATTAGACGTTCAAACAAGCACATGCGGTTATGTCACGTAATCTCGCGTTAACTTTAATGCTATAACTTAGTTGTTTAACTTAGTCTGTCATTTACACTATGTATAATAATAAAGTAAAGTAAAGTAAAGTATCTTCACGCCCATATCCCCGAAGAGGTAGGCAGAGGCACAACCAGGGTACCCACGACTAGCCAAAGATACTAAGTCCCACAATGAGATAGGTGGCAAGCCTATCGCCAATAGGGCGCATATCCTATCCCGAGCAAAATTTTTTTTATTAGAAAATTGGAAAAACCCAATTTTCTTTTGTTGCTCGACCCAGGATTCGAACCGGGGACCTCATGCAGTCAAGTCCAACAACTGAACCGCTAGACCACAGGCGATATGTATAATAATATTTAGTGGGAAATTGTTTCTAAGCTGGTAAATCCTGGTACAACGGCAAGGCTGACGGTACCTCATCAGACTAACGCCTAAAAATCATACCAAAAAACAAATTAATATTCGCATTGAGAACTTTCTTTTTTAGATTGAATGTAAAGTTATGTACTTATTTTTAATAATTTAGGTGTCTAACATACAAAAATATCGTAAATAATTTAATATTACTCTTCTAACTGCAAAAAAACTGACTTTGATTTCAATATGTCGTCAAAGTTCATAAAAATGTATTCTCCTGAAGTTCCTTTTTATGGTTATACTTTTTTTATGGATTCAAACTTGGTAGCAATGGGACCACCTCGAAAGCTCAAAAGTACGCTTTTTCTAATACAATAATAGGTTTTTCAAAATCTGTTAGCAAAAGACGAAGATATCAATGAACAATATACTCATAATACATCTCTACATAGCATAAAACAAAGTCGCTTCCTCTGTCCCTATGTCTTTAAATCTACACAACGGATTTTGATGCGGTTTTTTTTAATAGATAAAGTGATTAAGGAGAAAGGTTTACATGTATATTTCATAACCGCGCAAGGCCGGGGCGCGCCGCTTGTAAGAAATAAACAGAAGCCGAATATAATCTTCTTATATATAAAATTCTCGTGTCACAATGTTAGTCTGCATACTCCTCCGAAACGGCTTGACCGATTCCTCTGAAATTTGGTAAGCATATTGGGTAGGTCTGAGAATCGGCTAACATCTATTTTTCATACCCCTAAGTGATAAGGGTGACTCACCCCAATTTTTTTAAATAAATCACATTAAAAATATAGCAGAACAACGCCTGCGGGGTCAGCTAGTTATAATATAAATGAAAATATACTACATAAGTCTACTCGTTTTTTCTAAAGACGTTTAAAAATCTAGCCAATCAGAACAACAATGCTATAACATTGTTACAACAAGGTAAAATTTTAAATAAGCAGTTTTCATGTTTATCGATTACAAAACAAATATAGTAAACACTTTTTAAAACAAGAGTCTTGAAGTAATTAAATATAGTAGAGAAAAAAAGTGATCACCTAAATATTTTAGGTAATTCTATTTATTTAGTTTGTCAGTCTATCGCCTCTGTGGTCTAACGGTCCGGGTGTTGGACATGACTGCATGAGGTCCCGGTTTCGAATCCCGGGTCGGTCAACAAAAAGTAAATTGGATTTTTCCAATTTTCTAATTAAAAAAAAATGTTGGTCGGGATTGGAAATGTGCCCGATTGGCGATAGGCTTGCCACCTATCACATTGTGCGACTTAGTGTCTTCGGCTAGTCGTGGGTGCCTTGGTTGTACCTCTGCCTACATCTTCGGGGATATGGGCGTGAAGATACTTTTTGTCAGTCAAATCAATGTCAATGTCAATGTCCAAGTCAAATGTCAGCTTAAACCATTGCCTTTGGGTTATCAAATGATCCATCCAAGTAACATAACTATACTAATATTATAAATGGAAATGTGTGTTTTTCATTTTCACGTCACAACTTTGTGTTTTTATGTATTTTTTTTTTTTGTATAGAGACATAAGAAATTTTTTATCCCTGTAATATTTAGGTCAAATATCAGCGAATAAGCAAACGGTATACTAAGTGGTAGAGTTTCGCAGCGACTCACCCGGATTGGTACCACCGCCTTTACCTATTCCTGCCGCCCTAACGTCATGGCGTGTTCCGGTTTGGGGGTTAAGGTAGCCGGTAAACTTACTTTTGTTCGAGGCCTAACATCCCGGCCTCAGATTTGCAACGCTCCATTACCACCTTTAGTGTCTCTAAGCGGCGGGAATTTCTTACCATCAGGAAATCTGCCTGCTTGATTGTCTTCCAATATCATAAAAAAATGTTAGTAGTTAATATCAATGCCTAACATACCGGCCTCAGGTTGGCAACGCACCATTGCATTCCAATATCATAAAAAACGGTTCTTCTGATGGCAAGAGACACTATTAGATGTTACAGATGCATCCCTGTCCTGAGGCTAGGATAAAAGGCATATTTTTCAAGTCTACGGCTACCCTCCAGAGAAGAACACGTCAGAGTCATTATGGCGGCAGGAATAGACAAAGGTGGATCCCTACCCGGGCAAGTTGCTGCACATCACTCTATCACCAGTGGTCTTTTCCTCACCTTTTACGACCAGACCGAGAAGCAGTTTCTAAAAAGAACGGTTACCCCATATTTGTTTCTTATTTGTTAGTCCGGGCTCGTGCGCAGAATAGACCATCTGCCTTCCTGCCAGGCGGCTCGTAAAAGGCAAGCATAGGCTTACCGTCACTAACACCGTGGCATCCTACTAGGTGGTAGAGTTTCGCAGTGACTCGCCCGGATTGGTACCACCGCTTTACCTATTCCTGCCACCATAACGTCCAATGCTTGCCGTTGACGTGTTCCAGTTCGGAGGGTAAGGTAGCCGGTAAACTTACTTATGCTCGAGGCCTAACATTTCGGCTTCAGGTTGGCAACGCACCATTACTTCCTTTAGTGTCTCTAGGCGGCGTGAATTTCTTACCATCATGAAATCAGTCTGCTTGTTTGCCTTCCATTATTATAAAAAAATATATATAAAAAGTAGAAGTAAAAAAAAGTAAATGTAAAAAATAAATTATGTTTGTATGGATGTATATTACATGAAACTTTGTCTATCACTTAATTAACCATACAAACAAGCCTTGGTTATATATCGAAGCGCTAACTTAAACTCCAACTTTACCTAACTTTGTTTTGATCCGTACTCAACAATATACAACAGGAAATTGTGTCGGAACTCTTAAACTTTATACGCTTTTACTAAATACCTGATATATATTTCTAAACTAGCTTGGTTTAAAGTTTCAAACATAGTTTCAGATGTTTTACATTAGTTTACATGCTTCATGATAGTTATTCGTAACGGTGATATCCGAGAAAGAGTGGGATTGAAAGAAAGTGTTAGTGTTAAAATGAGAAAGCACATGCTCTGGTTTGGACATAGACGGTAGAAAGAATGACAGATGAAAGATTGACAAAGCAGATATACAATGCGAAAGGGGATGGATGTAGGTACTCGGGGAGACCTAGGTTGACATTCCACGATAAAGAATCAGAAGAAAAGGGTAATGAATGTGGAGGAAACAAGGCTGGTCTTCTACGACCGTGAGGTTTAGAACTCGATACTCACTGGCTACCCCACCAGGGAATTATTTATTTGATCCAAATCGAAGATGTCACTATAAATGTGTGTAAAATACTACGCCTCATGTCAGTGGTAACTTTGTTGCGCTCTCACTACACTAATTTTAAGTTATCGCTCTCTTCTTTTAAAGAAAGTAACAGAAAGAGACAAAACACTTTTAGTGTTGTCAGATTAGTCTGTACATAATAATTAATAAAATTGTATAGATCTTTTGATCTATTCTTCATTAAGCTTGGATTAAGAAAGTCACAATTAAATGTCCAGACTAATCTGACATGTCTAAAACGTTCCATCTCTTTTGTTCTCGTTTCGATTGAAAAAGATAGCATGAATCTAAAATAAGATTTGTTTGTGCACATCAGAATCATCATTGTCTTCTCATGTTCGTTGTCTAATTATTTGTTGTTGGATTATTTATTTCATTTCATTTCATTATCCCAAGTAATAAGCACAGTTGATCTGCTCACACAATTTCGAAGCACTAACGGTAACGCAAAACTTTGTTGCCTGTCTAACTTTGTTTCAGTCAGCAATATAAAACAGGAAATTGTTGAACTAAATACGTTTTAGTTTAGATTTAGCATTAAGCGTTTACTTTGTTACACTTATTAACAAACCTGGGTTTTCAGTACTGCAGATTTTTGAATTTTATTAGCGAATTTTAATGCCCGCCAAGTTTAAGATACTTTTAGAGCTTAACGGCCAATATTAATAACTTATCTACAGATAAAGATAGGCTTTTTAGAGTTTTGTTGCAAAGATGTTTTCGTTAATTATTGGAAACTAGCTGCTACCTGCGGCTTCGCCCGCGTTTTCACAGAAACCCGGCGTGCGATCGGGATTAAAAATAGCCTATATGTTAATCCAGGTCACAATCTATCTGTCTTCCAAATTTCAGACAAATCCGTTCAGCCATTCGAGCGTGAAACAGTAACAAACATCCATGCATCCATACTTACAAACTTTCGCATTTATAATATTAATAGGATTAACAGCGGTTACCTGGCAACTGATCTAAAACAGCACGATCTCTTATCCTACATAGCTTATTGGCCGTAAGTATACAGTTTTACGTAAATGCAACATATATATATATATACATACAACATATTTTTTGTGCTTTATTTTCTTATGTAAGAGTTCAGCAAAGAAGCGCAATGCTATGCCGATGGCAAGCGATAACCGTGATCTATAGACAACATAGATGTTATAGGTGTATTGCTGTTATGTGGTCGGGGTTTTAAGCCTATTGTATAAGTCTATCGGCTACGCTAATCTCCGAACATTACCGAGTCTTTGTTGTAAACTATCTGTTGCCCGCGGCGTTGCCACAGGAACATAGTTTCAGGATAAAAATTATCCTATGTGTTAATCCAAGTTACCCTCCATTTGTGTACCAAATTTCAAGAAAAAAGCCGTTTTAGCGTCAAGGAGTAACAAACAAACAAACAAGCTTTTGCATTTATAATATGAATAGGATAGGATAGTGAATAATTCATTCGCCTACTATACTGAGAAGTAGTTTATAGTCTGGGTATTTCTGCTTCACTATAAATTTTTCGCTACAATATTTTCAGATAAGCATAAAATTAATTTGCAAATAAATCTAAATCTCTATTAATTACATCTGTTTTGATTTAATTTTAAAATTACCATTATTACATTCATTTCAATCAATCTAGATTTGAAGTTTAAGGTAATGAAATTACCCGAACTCGAGACAATTAGCAAGAAATGATAAAATATACGAGATTATGGAAGAAACTCAGCGTCTGCACCATTAATGGGAAGCCCGTTTAATCAGTCTCCATCCCTGTAATCCCTAAGTCATGTGATTTACTTTGAACCCCCCGTTTATAGCTAAGGAGGCGACATCCAATTGCAATTACTTTATAAAGCTGTTTTTTTTATATTACGTCACCTTGACAGAGTTCCTTCAGTTTAGGTTCAATGAAATGTTAAAAAATATGTGCTTTAATATTGTTATATTAAAATCTAATGTGACACAAGTTATTTGATATTTTCCATCGTCAGCGCTTAGTAAAACTTCTAAAGTAAGTAAGTATCTTCACGCCCATATCCCCGAAGAGGTTGGTAGAGACACAACCAGCGCACCCACGACTAGCTGAAGACACTAAGTCCCACAATGTGTTAGGTGGCAAGCATGTCGCTAACCGGGCACATTTCCAATCCCGAGCAACTTTTTTTTTATTACAAAATTGGAAAGACCCAATTTTCTTTTTGTTGCCCGACCCGGAATTCGAACCCGGGACCTCATGCAGTCAAGTCCAACAACTGAACCGCTAGACCACAGAGGCGACTTCTAAATATTTATTTTTTTAAATGAATAATCACTTGTACTATGTAAGGGTAAAACTTAAACTAACTTAAGTAGTTTAAGTATCACTTATAATTTGTTATTTTATAAATAGCCTACCGGTAAGTTAGTTTATGTTAAATAACTTAAGTTAGTTTAAGTTTTAGCCCTGATGATGCTGTTATAAGTGATACGTAAAACAGTACAAGTGTTTCTTCATTTAAAAATAGTGATAAAAGTTATTAGTAAAGGCACGAATAAGGCAATAAGGCAAAAACTAATAAAGGCGTATCGTAGCGACTTCGAGATTGGAGGTGGGTATGGAAATATAGAGCTGTGAAACTATAGTTTTTCATCATTGTTTACTAACTGTACCATTGATTGACCCCCGATACACACAAAATAGCCCTACTGAATATAAAATATACATAATAAGTAGAAAATATCAGCTAAAAGTAGATTTTTGAAAACTCAACTTATAAAGGAGTGAAATCCCCGTGTTGGTCCGGGCTCCTTTGCAGAATAGACCATCTGCCTTCCTACCAGGCAGCTCGTAAAAAGTGAGCTTAGGTTAACCGTCACTAACACCGTCACATCCTAATAGGTGAAAGAATTTCGCAACGATGCGCCCCGATTGGTACTACCTCCTAACTACCACCGTTAATGTTTGCTCTTGACGTGTTCCGCTTCGGAAGGTAAGGAAGCCGGTAAACTTGCTTTTGCTCTAGGCCCAATTAACCACGGCCTCAGGTTTGCAAAGCGCCATTACCACCTCCCGCACCATCTCTAGGAATTTGTCTCTGATTTGAATTTCTCACCATCAGGAAATCCGTCTGCTTGATTGCCTACCAGTATCATAAAAAAGAAATGGTATGTTCAAATTTGAATGAAAAAATATCTATTTCGGATTTAAAGGATTGAGACAAAATTTGGCACACGTGGAGTTTATCACAGTCTCACAGCGAACATAGCCTTCTTCTTGTTCTGATATGTCATGGAGTAAATGAGTAAATAAATATACAGGCAAGTCAGCGGCAACAGCTGCTATGTATGTACCTACAAGCTGGTGCCCGCGGCGTTGCCTACGTGGCTAATGGTCCCACAGGAACAATTTTTCGGGATAAAAACTATGCTTTGTGTTAATCCTAGTTACCCTCTAAGTATGTGCCAATTTCATGAAAATCGGTTCAGCAGCTTTGCGTGAAGTAGTAACAAACAAACATACAAACTTTCGCATTTATAATCAGCTTTGTTATACAATACTTAAACTCAGAAATCGGCGGTATTGATTTTAATAATCTCTGTAGGATAACTCTAGAATTTCAATTCATGCAATATTGAAAATTGGAATCGAGTATGTCGTTTCAGATACTCCTGAACACAATACTGGCAAATTATTAGCATTTATTTAATAGAAAACATTAAATTAACTTATCGTATTCGTTGAATTTATTTGTAACTGAATGTTAATATTCCGCTAGTACTGTATTCAAAAGTACCTAAATCAATACACATATGCGATTCTAATCATCGATTCGTATGATATCGAGTTTCAAAAGTAACCCTACTGATGTGGTTGCTCTACACCACGAATAACAGAATAAGTATTAAAACATTTGGAAATTATGACAAAATAATTACCATTGCACGGACTAAGTTGCACAAGGTTCGTTGGGACAGCTAGTAAACAATTTGTTAACTGTCGAAAAAGTTTCCTACGATTCCGCCTCTACCAAAATTTACAATCTAAAACTTTGAATCCGTACCTGTTAGTTTATCACGATGTCGTGCGAAATAAAAATATACACTTTGTGCCTGATAGCACCGCAGTGCCGGATTAAGCACAGCCCACCCTAGGCCATATTGATTTTGGGGCCCTCCCTTTTTCAAAAATATTGTAAAATTGACTATTATTTTCGCAATTTCAGAATTTCAAACACCTCTTATATAATATCAAGGTTATAAACAGAATAAAATAAACGAAATCATTTTTTTTAAATCAACACTAGGGTATCTAAATAACTCAGCAGTTTAACAGTCTTAAAGTTAAACAATCAAATATCTTGAGATCGTTCATTTGTAGAAACATTAAATAAGCTTAAACTATCAGCTACTATTATAAAATAATCTCTTTAGAAGACATAAGCGAAGTTTCTCTTCAGATTTTTTTTGTGAAATGTCAAATTTTCTTAGGGACCCCTGATTTTTCGGGGCCCCAGGCCATGAGATGGTCTGGCCTGTTGGATAACCCAGCACTGAAGCAACGTCACATTTAGAATTTTAATATCTAGGTCAAATAAAGCATGCCATTAAAATAATTTGGCGGTTGTAATATCGTCTATCGTGTTCTGCGGCAATTTAAGTGCGTTAATGCTGAAATAAAATCATTTCTGAGAGTACCCTCTTGGGCTTAATTGGGTAAAGCAAACGTGCTGAGTGGCACATTTTTAGTATTTCCCGTCCTTAGTGCGGAACGTCTTGGAAAGCCTGACCATCCTTACAAGCTGATTTTTTTACAAGGCAAACAAGCAGACGGATTTCCTGATGGTAAGAAACTCACGCCGATTACAGACACCAACCAAGGTGGTAATGGTGCGTTGCCAATCTGAGGCAGGGATGTTAGACCTCGAGCAACGGTATGTTTACCGGCTAACTTATCCTTCGAACCGGAACACGTCAACGGCAAGAACTGATGCTATGGCGGCATGATTAGGTAAGGCGGTGGTACCAATCCGAGCGAGTCGCTGCGAAACTACCATTTTAGCAGATGTCACGGTGTTAGTGACGGTTAGACTATGGTCGCCTTTTACGAGCTGCGGGCAGGATGGCACATGGTCTATTCTGCAAAGGAGCCCGGACCAAACCCATAGGGAGTACGTGTTCTTTTTAGATACTGCTTCTCTGACTGGTCGTAAGAGGTGATAAAAAGACCACTGGTGATACAACACATGGAAAATGTAAGTGAACATGGGAATCTTGCGTTTGGATATGATTGCTCAATCTGGGATGGTGGTATAATCTAACAAATTCAATTGCTCAATTTTTCTATTGGCGTTTTCAGTCAAAACAAATGCTAAAATACTTCAACGGCTCATCTGAATTACTACTACTACCTAAAGAAAGAATTGAATAGTATATTTACGCCCATATCCCCGAAGAGGTAGGTGGAGGTATTCAGAGGTACAACCAGGGCACCCACGACTAGCCGTAGACACTAATTTCCACATGTGATAAGTCGCAAGCCTATCGCCAACCTGGCACATAAATCCAATCCCGAGCAACATTTTTTTTCCATTACAAAATTGGAAAAAAACCACTATTACTACTACTTGGCGCGTCTTCCTGGTTCATTCGTTCTGGAGTTATAAATAGTGTAACTTACACTACTTTCTTTTGCGTATATATATGTAAGTACTTGTCAGTTAAACGCTTCAGTCACCCAGTTTTTTTTCATCTTTTAGCTTTTTTACCTTTAATGTTGCAAGAAATCCTCAAAAAGTGCTCTAATCCTTTTAAATAATCCTGCCAAAAAGGACGAAATATATTGTGTTGCGATAACATACACGTTAATTTCTCGTTGGGAAGATGCTGTTGATTTAAGGATAGCGTCCAGTTGGATGGGCCGGGAAGGGAGGGCATCGCACCGCAATAATCTGCCTAGATCGCTTGCATACATTTTGTATGGAGCAACGCCCGCTGGGCCGGGGCGCATCGGCGTGGATTTTTCCGCGGCGGATTTCAGCGAGGCACTCCGCGCGCATACCGCGATGCGGCCTACAGTGACCAAAGATCTTGATACTACTGTTAAGAATAGAGCACTATGGTATTTTATCTCTAAAGTTTCTTACGACAACTACTAGAGGCGCCACTTTGCATACTTGAAGATTCGTATGACAACTACTAGATGGGGCAACTTTCCATACTTAACGATTTTAACGTCGAGTGGCCTCTCTATTTCGTTGCTCTACTTGGGTACTGAGTAAAAAAAATCCGCGCCGATGCGATGCGGCCCGGCCCACAACAGTGGGCTTTGCAATGCGATCCATTAAATTCCAGTGGGCGCTATCCATTAAGGTTACACCCCGTTTATTAATGACATATTCAGTATGAAGATAATACTTGGTCCCTCACGAATTAACAAGTACAGTTGTAAGCTCGGATAATACTTGGAGTAAGCAATTTTTTATAATTAGGATGGTTAAGGATTTTACTTTTTTTCATATAATATATATCCTATATTATAAATGCGAAAGTTTGTTTGTTTGTTACTTCTTCACACAAAATCATGAAATTTGGCATACACATACATATAATTTGGATTAACACATAGAATAGCACCGCGGGCAACAGCTAGTTAAAAATAAATTAAGCCATTATATAAACGTAATACAAAGGTCTATACATAATTTTCCAAACTACATTAATTTAATAATGGATTTCCACAACTAATATTACCTGAAACAAAGGTAAGTTCGAAACTAATTAAGGTTTGTATCTAAACTTCCATCACCTTTTGTTCTACTGTCAAAACATATTTATTTTAAAAGCTAAATAAACACTGCTTTTTACTGTGTAATTGACATTTGACTCAACTGCACACCTTATGTTTTAATAGATGAATATGCATATCTTCAGGCCAAGTCCCTTACACGGTAGGCAGAGTGTATCGAGTGAAAAATCTCAAGATTATATTACAAGGACTGATTTACAAAAATGTTCACCATGAACATGATCTGTGAGATCTTGGGTTAGTTAAGCTGGGTTGAGGCATATATTGACTGACGGACCATTCATTCTTCTTTACCATGTTTTTACTGTAGGCCATCGTTATATTTCTCTAATTATCATTATATTGTGTACACGGTTCAGTTTTCAAATAATGGCACTAAGCAATTTGCAAACATTGATTTTGAGAGTTTGACCGACTTTTTATCATTTTTATTGAGTGCAAATATATTTGCCGTCCTCATTTTCAGATGAGTTATAGCGCCATTACTATCGCGAGTGCCTTCAGGAAACCCCTCCTCTTGTTTCCTTTCGTATCTGAGAAATTGCGGTTAAATTACCTATAATTATATTTTACAGAAAATCTCGGTATCATGGGAGTACGAGCATTTAATAAAATTAAGATCTTTTCACATTATAAATTATGATTATGAAACATCGTATGATATTACGTAAGAATATCTTTGTTGTGTTGGGAGATCTAGAATTTTAACTGACTCTAAAAAGGAGGTTCTCAATTTGACTGAATTTTTTTTTGTATGCTTGTTACGCGTTTTCTCGGACATTAGCTATCCGATTTTGTTGGTTATTTTTTTAGAAAGAATGGTAATTTGTCGAGGTGATACCGTCTCTTTAAGTATAATTCAAAAACCACTTGTTGAATCATGATAAAATTAATACGTGTATTAATTTTATCATGATTCAACATGTGGTTTTTGAATTATACTTAAAGAGCATAATTATTTTTCTAATATGGACGAGGACAATGATAATGTTGTCTACATAAGCGAATAATTTTCGCAGTATAAAGTATAAATCAAAAACTACTCGCAGGATGTAGATCAAATTTATGTGGCAACATTCCGGAGTAATTTGCAGTCTTACAGTGCTGTATTATGATCTGATTTTTTTAAATTACAAACACCAAAATGCCATTCAGTTCAGTAAAATAACTAGTGTTGTACTCACAACTGTGTATCTATAGGACATAACTACCCGCGTCAACAGTAAAGAAAGCAATTAAAAATGTCGCCACGGGACTCGAATCCTCAGTATCTGAAATGGTTGGAGCATTCGTCGGCTTGAGACGAAAGGTTACAGGTTCAAACCTGCATGGAGCGAAATTTTTTCTTTATTTAAAATTTACAGTAACTATTGTTTTCTTAAATTGAAAGCAAAATCATCTATGGTACTTATAGTATTACTTGATCTTAAAAAATACACGAAAATAAAATATTGTATAGCTTACCCGTCGCTTGAAAGAACTGGGGTTCAAGATCTCTGATCTTATTGCCAGTGAGTTGCAGCGTAAATACTTTGGAGTTGTTAACTGCTGCTGGAACCCGCAGGATTGGAACGTGGTTGCAGGTGACGATGCCCAGGTCTCCTGCGGGTTTCGAACACGTGCATAAAGCTTGGAACAGACATGGCGGGTGCCCGGTGTCAACGTGCAACTGAAACAGAATCAACATATTAATCATTAACTTATTTTACGGTATTTCTAGCTACTTTTTGTCACTTCTTTCTCTATTGTTTTTTTGTTTGTAATTAGCATTTGTACAATAGCTTAACTTCTTTACAAATAACTAGCTGTTTTCCTGCAACTTCGTCAGCGCAGAACAATTCCAATTTTTTACAAATTTTCATCCCCTATGGCCCTTTGGGAGATGATTTTTTAAAAATAATAGATAAAAATAATTGAACTTGGATATATAGCTATACGCATACAAAATTTCATTAACATCAGTTTTGCGGTTTAGCCGTTAAAGAGTAACAGGCAGACCGATAGACAGACTTACGCATTTACATTATTTAGTAGTATATTTTAAATTTCATTAGAACTATACAATTTTTATTTTTATTTCATTTCATTTCATTTCATTTCATTTCATTTCATTTCATTTCATTTCATTTCATTTCATTTCATTTCATTTCATTTCAAAAATTTCAATCTCAAGTTCTCATGTCAGGCTTTAAATGCTATTGGATTTCAAGATATTGTTTAAGATACCTAATCGATGGCGTCAGTTTTTTGCCTTATACAATAAATATCGGTGTAGGTATTTGATTTTTCGAAACTTGGTCAACCGAAATTATAGATACTCGATTTTTCGGACATTTTCGTTGCACGTTCCCAAACATTGGAATTTTTATGTTTTTTTTATTGTATCTTTGTTTTTTAGTAGTATTTTTTTTAAATGGTCTCGTCTGACAGCTAGACAGTATACCTTCCTGTTTTTTATAAATAAACTAACAATTTGAAACAGTAAAACCTAACACAAAGTTATCATTATCAGAAATTTGTGATGTTTTAAGGTTGTTTTAATTTCTTGCTTTGTAATTTAAAACTTTTGCTTGAAGGTATATTTATTTGCATATTTTATTAAAGTTAATGATTTGTTTTTTACTTTTTTTAATTTTTGGTTTAAGATACTGGGCAAAAAATTTGCGACAAAAAAAATAAAATAAAAAAACGGGTTGCACTCCGGGAGTGCCGGCAGAAGTGAAAACTTGAATATTAACGTTGTGCATCTATGATATTTTGGAATGTTCAGGGAATAATTTTGCACAAATTGCTTTGATTATCAATATGAAAGTACTATCATTTATGTGGTAGAATACAATATTCATTTATTGCACTATCGTACACTGTACACAAACATGACAACACGAAATTTCGCGCAAGCGCCCTGCGCCGTCTTATTCGCACAAGTGCCATGTGCCGTCTTACGAATTTTCGATCAGATCACGTGTCCTGACGCGAGCTTAGAAAGAAAGAAAATTATTTATTTGCGGAATATGTGTGTAAATGAGATATAACAAAAATATTTAAGTATATCAACATATTCTACCATATTTTGGTGTGCAAATATTTTAACATTTTTAAAAAATATTATTTAATTACATATGCTTTAACTTTTAAGCCAATTATTTATATTTATAACTAGTTTAATTATTTATTACCAAAACATTTAAAAACTATAATTAAATTTAACCCTGTCTACCGTAAACTACCACCGTTTTCAAACCAAGCCAGACAGGAGAAAAAACGGCGAAACAAACTCTTATGCTACCATTACTTTACTTTGGTTGATAATTATTAGTTATTTTACTATAAATTCTTATCCACGAGAAAATCCTT
>NJDC01002226.1:32117-48433 GCA_002245475.1 Calephelis virginiensis | reverse complement strand
TCTCTGCCTACCCCGTAAGAGAGTTGGCGTGAAGATATGTATGTAATATTTTTTACAGAGATTTTTATTGTTTTTTCAA
Source organism: Calephelis virginiensis (assembly GCA_002245475.1). Classification (NCBI taxonomy): domain Eukaryota; kingdom Metazoa; phylum Arthropoda; class Insecta; order Lepidoptera; family Riodinidae; genus Calephelis; species Calephelis virginiensis. The sequence continues at coordinate 48,354 of NJDC01002226.1, read as the reverse complement.
CTTCATGTATATCGCATTGATATATCTTGTGTTTACAAAAGTATATTTTCAAATTAATATACATTTAAGTGACTTTTATCGATATGTTTCATTTAATTTCATCTTGTCGAAGAACCATTAGCGGCCAGCAATAGCCTCCTGTATTGTAGGTGCTGAAAGTGGACACAAATGGAAAAACAAATTTATGTCCACTTTGCGCACCTGCCAAAAATACCAATTGGTGCTCAAAGTGGACTAGGCTAGGTGCCGAATGTGCAGGTGCCGAAAAACTGGATTAATGCTCAAAGTGGATTACCTCGTCAGTTTTTTGCCTTATACAATAAAAAACAGCCAAAATGTACAAACAAGGTAAAGGTAAAATTTTAAACGACTTAAAAAGTAGTTTGCTTGAATGCAATTGGTTAACACTACCTATGGCGCGAATACACTTCTTTTTGTACTCTAAAGATTCTAATTAAATCTACAGAATTTCCCCAAATAGGAATACCATATTGCAAAACCGAAGAAACATACCCATGATTTAGTCTAGATATTTTAACACGCTGATTTCTATTTTCTAAATAACTTCTAAGATATAATATACCCATTCCAAAAAATATAATAGACGTTTATATAATAATATAATAGAAGTTTATACCAATTCCCAAAAAAGTGCGCGACGCCGCTAAAGAAGTTTTCACTTAAAAAAAACAAATTACGTTTCGGTTATTCAAGTTTCGAAAATTGACATTGTAGAAGAAAGCAATTAGGTTAAACTACAACCTTCCATAGTCATGAAGTTTGTATATTCTCACAGCAATTACTCGTAAGATGCTTTTTGTATTTCCTCCTACTGAGGGAGACAAAGAGAGTATTGTTAGGGTGGGTGTAAGAACATAAATGTTTAAATGAAAGCGTTACGCAGCAATTACAGCTTTATATACGTATTTGAGCACGTATTTTACTCGAACGATATTACGTTTGTAATTTGTATGCGAAATTATTTGTAATTAAATGCTGAGAACAGTTGAGTTTTAACCAGAGCGAAGGTGGAAATATAACTTTGGGTGTTTGAACTTGCGTTTGGCCTTAATATGATGTCAAAATGTGAAGAGGTAAAGTAATTTAGGTGCTTAACTACATTTCAATGAACTCAAATTCTATAACTGGTTTTTGGATTATTATATTACTTAAAAACAATATCTTCAAGCCCATATTCCTGAAGCTTTAAGCAGAGGCTACGACTACCTGAAGACACTAAGTCCCACATCGTGATAGGTGGCAAGCCTATCGCCAATCGGGCACATATCCAAACCCGGGCAAATTTATTTTTATTAGAAAATTAAAATTCATTAAATTTTTAACTATTTTGTTGTCCGACCTGGGGATCGAACCCGGGACCTCAAGAAGCCAAGTTCCACGCCTTACCTTATATCACTTTTCTATAAATAAATATCCAGGACAAGTAATACAAATTGGTTCTAACCCCAAAGTAAGCAAATTATATGCTTGGGTTATGAGTCAACGATTATAGTACATGGATCTTTATATATATAAATACCTATATAAAAAGTGATGACCAAGAAACCTCTATAATTATTGTTGACCGAAAGTGACTCTAATCCTGACTGAGCTGAAAACATTCATTCCACATTACCATGGGTGCCGCCGCCGTCATAAAGTAAAAAGAGCGCAGATGATGAATTAAGTACATTATAGTATCTTAGGTCCAGTTAAGAACCTGAATCTGAGTTCGAGTCTATGACTGCTGAAATGGAAAATCGGAATCCCGAAAATGAGCCGTTTGTGGCCCACGACAATTACTGATGTAGACTGAACTGAGACTGTATTAAAAAGCCCAATTCGGGTTAAAGTTGATAAATGACAATGGACAGCGTTCATCGAATATCATTATAATAAGATATTAGTTAACAGGGAAAAGCTTGACAGGCGCTGGATGATTTATACACAAACAAAGGATGCCTTTTACTACTTTGCGTGTCGATTATTCGGGCTAGAAAATACAAAGATTGGATCAAGTAAATTAGTGTGTGATGAAAGATTTGGGTGGTTATCTAAAGTCTCATGAATCTATTCGACAGCAAATAGATTGTATGTTGAAATGGATGAATTTAGAGAATAGTATAAAAAGATTTTCCAATATTGACTTCAGTCACAAATTGAACAAGAAAGGCAACGTTGGAGAGATATTTTAGAACGTTTACTTTCGATAGATTTTTTTTTAGTATCTCACAATTAGGCCTTCAGGGGTCGTAGAGAAGTTAACATCCGACTCAGATTCGAGTCCCGAATTGAATTCAGAAAAGATTTTCAAAATAAACTATTTCTATGTCATTGTCGACAATGGGCGCGCAAGCTGCCATCTTAGGTTTGAGGATCTTAAACATCATGGAAACATATATGGTTTTATGTATAATATAAAAAGATTAAAGGAAATAAGTAATACCGAACTTTTGAAGCAATGCAGTGATTTACAAATATCGATGACAGTGGGTGTAAAATAAGCCTTTATTTTGCTAATTCCGCGTGAGCAGTGTAACTGTTGTGGAAAATAATCCTCCAAACGACACCTGTGTTTAAATACCATTACTTGCTAGCAGTTATAATAAAAAAATGATTTTAATTTCTAATTTAACATCCTTAATTAATGGGAACCTAATCCTGTTGCCAAAGAGACTGACTATGACTGTATTGCTTCTCTCTTTCATGTTCAGTTTGAAATTTGATGCCGGTATGTGGAGGAAGCCATAGAGGTCTGCCAGGATCAGGGATTTGGAATTCGATACTTTCTGCCTACCCCGTAAAGGACTTGAAATAATGATTATATTATGTATCGCCTCTGTGGACTAGCGGTCCCGCGTCGAACTTGACTTCTTGAGGTTCCAGGTTTGATCCACGGGTCAGACAACAAAAAAAGCTACAAAATGAGTATTTTCAATTTTATTTGAAAAATATTATTTTTTTCTTTTTTTTATGATATTGGAAGGCAAACAAGCAGACGGATTTCCCGAAGTTAATAAATTCACGCCGCCTAGAGACACCAGAGGTGATAATGATGCGTTGCCAACCTGAGGCCGGGATGTTAGGTCTCGAACAAAAGTAAGCTTACCGGCTACCTTACCCTCCGAACCAGAACACGTCATGCCGTTATGGCGGCAGGAATAGGTAAGGCGGTGGTATCAATCCGGGCGAGTCGCTGCTAAACTCTACCACCTAGTCAGATGTCACGGTGTTAGTGACGGTGCTGCCTGGCAAGGAAGGCAGATGGTCTATTCTACAAAGGAGCCTGGACCAACACGGGAGAAATTGAATATTAATAAAAATATTGGGATCGCAAATGTGCCCGGTTGACGGTAGGCATACCATTTCGGCTAGTCGAGGGTACTCTGGTTGTGCCCCTGCCTACCTCTTTATGGATATGGGCGTGAAGATACATTCTTTCTCTCTTTTCTTTATACGTATCATGAATGTAATGTCGGTAAGCTCGGGCTAGAGATTTGGAATCTTTATGCTATTACAGTTACGAGTACAGTTAGTACCTGTCTGCTTTCTTGTCTTCAAGTATATAAATATGTTTGCTTACCTCTAAAGCTCCTGCTAGTGATGCCCATATCATCAAAATAAATGTCACCACGACTAAAATGTACCCAAACTTCACCACCGCCATCAGACTCTGAAACAAACATACATACACAATTACTTGACACATTTATTTGATAAACATACACGATTGTTTGGTATTGTCACTTATCATAATCATTTTATCCTTATACTTTATACCGACTAGGGAAGGAAGCATATCTGAAAGGTTGTCGTCTCTCATAGGATATACCATTTTTTGATTCATTAATTTTAAAAACGGTCTCATCTGTACATACCCTTATTGAGAAGGATTTGTTAGAGATGTACTACTCGACCCGGCGAACTTTTTTTATAAATAAATATCCCTGGAGAAGTCACACAAATTGAATCTAACCCCAAAGTAAGCAAATTATATGCTTGTGTTATGGACGTAAATTAACGATTCTAACACATAGAAATACTTAAATAGATACCAGAATCAATTTAGTAAACACCCAGACCCGGAAATGCAGACATTTTAATGTTCAATCTATGCCTGCCCCCGTCGGGAATCGAACCTGAACCTCACGGTTGGTCGAAGTAGTCAGGCGTGTACTCTAACCACTCGACCAACAAAGCGGTCAACTTTATACCTACTCGATATCTATCCTGTAAAGAGTCTTGGCTTGAAGATAGATAAGATGACACGTGCGATTAAATATTTCTCTACATTCTGGGTTTCAAGTTACTTGATCACTTTATACTGAGTGTTGCTATGTCTGTAATTTGTAAATTACATAACTTACGACTTATAAAAACACAACGCAATTAAAAAAAAACAAATAATAATTAGGCTACGCGTTAACGAAATATAGCCCAATTTACTTGGATTTATTTGGAGGGAACTTATTTAGAGCGCAGAGTAAAAAGGGTCCTATAAGTCCTCGGAACATAAAGTACACTCCAGCCAAAAATTTTGTAACAATCCATTCAGTAGATCCGGTACTAACCGCGGTCATGATACAGACAGACGATCAGACAGACTTAATTTACGTACAGGATTAAATTTATCTACGGGTTCACAACTTTATATAAGTATGTCTTAAAGAACCCGAAGCGAACAAAGACGAACATAAAAGTCTCTTTAGCTAATATTAAAAGTAGAGATAAAGGTATTCCATCTAAGATATAACATTTTTACTAAATTTCAAAATTAATGCACCTTTTTGTCTAATATTTTCCTCGACTTTTAAATACGCAGACTACTCAAGTAACATATTGTATCTATACATCTTCGTTGTGCATTTACCTTTAAAAACCAAGATCTAAACCGAAAACATTAGTCTAATCATATCGCTAGATATAACTTCAATGCAATTTATAAAAATTGGGAACCTCCTTTTTCCAGACGGTTGATAACATAATACTTAGGAGAACGAGTCCCTTTCGGATAATCACTTGGTCTTTACTGTCGATCTCTCGAGTGCTATTGGACATAAGATCGGAACGCGTAGGGAATGCCTACCCCGCGTGATATTGCTAGTGGGTTTCGTTTATATATAAATATATTGTTAAAGCTAATATTAAACTTGAGCTTTTATTTATGAAGTGAATCTTCTTTATCGACGTATGCGAGAAATTTGACGCCACATTTCTCGCATACGTTCACTGACCTCTACTTACGCTCCAGAAAAAAAACACTGTATGGAATCGCCGAATTTCATACAGCGTTCTTCGTGAATTTTATTTCACCGGTGTGAGATGTAAAGTAGCGTTAAGATCTCGGGGTTATGAAGTTTTTTTGAAGTGAAACCTCTTTTTGTTATGCTCTATGAAAAACGGTACCATAAATAAATTCCATTTCTTACGTGTGTACACTGATACACACACACACACACACAAACATACAGACACTCGCACATTTTTTAAATAACATATATTCGTAGGTACTACTGTTTTACTCCATTGTTTATTAAATTTAATATTTACAAGCAGGTGTGGACTTACTTCACTTTTAGTGACATGAATTGTCACATTCACCCTAAGACTTTCTTATACCTTAACTCAAACAACATTTTAAGTGTTATAGTAATTTTGTAGCACTTAGCAAACTAATTTCAAACTATCGGTACCTTCTTTCAACGATTGTACCAGTTAGAGACACATCACGCCTAGTGCTGTCAGATTAGTATATACATGACATTTTCAAAAACTTCTTATCTATACCTCGGAAAACATTATTTAAAAACGTCACAAATTGACATGGCCGGACTAATCTGACATGTCTAAAACATTTATTTCCCTTTCATTTACATGTCATCCCTTTTATTTTTGTGGCATTGGAAAATTTGCGATAGGCTTGCCACCTATCACATTGTGGGACTTATTGTCTTTGGCTAGTCGTGGGTACCTTGGTTATACCTCTGCCTACCTCTTCGGGGATATGGGCGTGAAGATACTGTCATTGGAAAAGGATAGCATATAACTATACAAATTTAATTTGTGCACAGCAAAATGATAACAAGTGGTAAAAGTGTTGGTACTCAACAAAGTTTATCCAATCGTTTCAATCAGACGCGGTTAAAGGATATCAATAAAGATAAGAGGTTGAAAACAGCACAACGTATTTTTTGAATAGACTAAAAATTAGAGTCGTCGGAAAACTTCTATAAAACCTAGTCCAAACAACTATTTCTAAGGAAATAATAACAATGCACTATTAGGTACACCTTAGTTTATCTGCTTGTTTGCGTTTGTTTAAAAATGAAAAATCAAATTTTATCATTACGAAACTGCTTATTCAAGAAGTAAAACCATATTACGTTTTGACAAAATCCATTCTTGAGAATTTTTGAAATAACGTTCGAGCAATTATTGCCTTTTAATGGATAATGTAAAGAAAACTCGAAAAACTAGCTATCATTTGTAATTAATTTTTCAAACGATTTCAATCTTCGACCAAACAATTAAAACAATATATTAGTACACATCAAGTGCACGACGGCAGGGATAGTGAACCTTTTATATTAAAATTAATGAGAAATAATTTGATTTAATTATCACAATTATTATCGTATTTACTGGCCATACAGCAACTTTCCCGAGTAGGGATCCACTGTCTTACCTATTCTTGCCACCATAATTATGACTCTGTCGTGTTCCGGTCTGGTGGGTAGGGTAGCCTATAGGCCTTTCATCCCGACCTTAGGTCAGCGACATAACTGTAGCATCTGTCGATAGGCCACGGTTATTTCATATCATCAGGAGAGCCGTGCGCTTGTTAGCTGACTTTTAACATAAAAAATTATACGCGACCGCGAAAAGATTATTTTAATGTATGCAACTATATAAACATATTTTGTTATATATTTCTTTGACTTTTTTTGTTGCTTAAACGCTATTTCAATTTAATTTTTTTTTCAATTTAAATGTATACTCTGTGAAGAATGGTGAAATATATAAAATATTTTATAAAAGTGTTCAACATTTTAATTTTAAAATTTAAAAATGTTGAAATAAAACAATAGCAGTTTTATAACATTTTTTAATTTTTAGAACAAATAAAACCGGGAACACAACTTCGATCCTCATTAAATAGTTAATGGCATGGGCTGATGGTGAAAATAATATTTGACAAAAATGTTGCTCGTGTTTGTGACAACTTTACGTCAACTTAAATGTCAACGCGTCGTAGTTGAAAGAAATAAGAAGAACTTTAATGCTAACCGTCGGAAAGGCTGATATGTTTTAATTATATCGTGGAATCTACTTTGATCTCAATTTTTTCCAGATATGTTAAAGTTTTGAATATGTAACACATGATTCACAATTAATTTTAGGTGGTTTGAGTGATGACTAATTGAGAGCGTCAATACTTTTTCACAAGAATCCTACACATATAGTAATCTTATTACCGTTACGTAGATAATAGGCACAAAATAAAAAAATATATTTTTTATTTTATGATAATGGGAACCAAATAAGCAGACGGATTTCCTGATGGTGAGAAATTCACGCCGCCTAGAGACACCAAAGGTGGTAATGGTGCTTTGCCAGCCTGAGGCCCGGATGTTAGGCCTCGATCTCAAGTAAGTTTACCGGCTACCTTATCCTCCGCACCGGAACACGTCAACGACAAGTACTGGCGGCAGGAATAGGAAAGGTTTTGGTACCAATCCAGGCGAGTTGCTGCGAAACTCTACCACCTAGTAGAATGTCACGGTGTTAATGACGGTAAGCCTCTGCTTGCCTCTTATTTTTTTAAATAAATGTTACAAGTGCGTCGCTGTCCAGCGTCGGGATGTTAGTTCTTTTGTGCAAGTCTGACGGCTACCCTACACTGCAGACATCATTACGGTGGCAGGAATATGTAAGTGGATTTCTACTACTTGTAGTAAGTAGTACTTGTCTCTCCGAAATGGACGTGTTTGTATGATAAGGGTAATGAATGTGAAGTAAGCTAAACAGATTTGTTAGGATCGTGAGGTCTGGCACTCAATACTCTCTGCCTACCCCGTAAGGGACTTAGCGTGAAGATTTGTATGTTTGTATGGTGACAACCATCTTACAAGCTGTCTCGCAGAGAGGCAGCTGCTCTATTCTACTCAGCGCGATCAACACGGTGAATACATCCCAATATTACAAAATATGAATCTGTTCAACAAAAATAAGGCAAAAGAAAGTATAATAAAATAACAACAAAGTTGAATAAAATGTTGCACCATAATACTTGATTTGTCCACCACTATTGTAAATTAAACAGTAATTTTGTTGCCTACTTTCACACGATATTCACTCAGTATAACCGTGCTTGTAGTAACATACACAAGATAACATAAATTCAATTGCGAGGTCATAACGTTGATTTTCAAACGTGGAATTATTTAGTGTTTATCTGCAGTAGTGCTATTTTCTAAATTGTTCTGTACCCCTGTAGGTATGACTTTAATAGTACAGCCTGTCAATGTTTATTTGAGAATTAGAGCCACAAAGGATTTAGGTCGAGCCTAGTAAAATAGTATGCTCGTTTCAGTTATTTTTAACCGACTTTCAAAAAGTTAATGTCCGACTTCTATATTTCTGTATGTATGTTAATCGACTCCTCCGTCATTTCTGTACCGACTTTAAAACTTCTTTTTGTATTTGAAAAAACGCACTTCCATGGTAATCTCAATGCCACCAAGTCTGGATCTGACAATGGGTTCCCAGTGAAATTGAGAAAAATACACTTTTTTATGCACCTCGATTAGTTACGTATTGAAAACGAAGTCGGTTTCTTGTAGTTTTACAGCACTAAAATTATTGGTAAAGCAATGAACAAACTAATAAACAGCCAAATAGAATTAGTAACTGCTCGCATTTCCACTTGAGAAACTTTTATAGATGTATTAAACGAGACTCTTAGGCTGGATTTCACCGTCGAATTTAAACGCAATTAACGTAAAAGAAACGTTTAGTCAATTGTCAAGAGTGTCACTCATGTAAATTTTATTATCAAAGAAACTTTGGTTATTGAAATAATTTTATTTTTTTTATAATAGAGGAGGCAACCCACCAAGTGGGTCACCTGATAGAAACCACCTCCGCCCACGGATATCCGCAACACCAGGAGTATCACAGATGCGTTGCCGACCTTTAAGGAATGAGTATGCTCTTTTCTTGAAGGTCCCTAAGTCATAATCGTTTGGAAATACCGCCCTCGGTAACTGATTTCACAAAGGTGTTATATGGGGTAAAAAATGTCTTCGGAATCGCACAATTGTAGATCGCCACGCATCAAGATAATGGGCATGATACCTTAAGCTCCGACACGATATTTGAAGGTGGAAATCAGCGGCTGGAATTAAACCAAACAACTCCTCAGATCATTCCCCATGATAAGTGCGGTAGAGAACACTGAGTGACCCAACATCTCTACGCAACGCCAAGGAATCAAGCCGATTGGTGATTGCCCGGTCATTGACAATTCGAATTGCTCTACGTTGAATGCGGTCAAACGGAAGGAGCTGGTACTGTGGAGCCCCTGCCCAGAGTTGAGAACAGTACTCCATATGAGGCCGAATTTGCGCTTTTTATAGTTGTAAGCGATGGGTCGGCTTGAAATACTGTGTCGCTTTACTGAGCAAACCAAGTTTTTTAGAGGTTATTTTAGCCTTCTCCTCCAGATGACCACAAAATTGAACATTACTCGAAATGTCAACGCCTAGTATACCAATGCAGGCTGTGGCAGTAAGGGAAACGCTCTCGAATCGAGGAGATGCGACAAAGGTAGTCTTTTAGCGGAAAACGAAAAGTATTTGACGTGGTGAGTATATTATCAGGGGATGGGGATGCTAATTTTGTTAATTCTTCATGATTACTTACTTGCACTAACTTATGAACGATATCACAGTCAATAATTGAACTTGGTTTGACTAAACTCGCTTTTCACTACAATCGGTTAAATCAGCTCTTAATTTTAAAATAGGAAAAACGAGAATGCAAAACTGCGTCTACGGCAAAATCCATAAAAAATATTTCTACACTTTTCTCATCTGACAGCTGCGACAGTCACGGTGCTCCAGATAAAGTAACCCCATTGTTTCTACCTGTGTAGGAAGCATACACTGAAAACCTGTCATTTTATAAAATAACAAAAGTTTTCTTCATAGATACATGAAACCACTTTTTTCCGTGTATGTCCGGGCTCGTTTGGAGAAAAAGGTTTGTTTGAGCTTCCTGCTAGGCAACTCGTAAAAGACGAGCATAGGCTTACAACGCTAACACCGTGACATCTGACTAGGTGGTAGAGTTTAATTATTCCTACCGCCGTCTACAACGCCGTCTTGCCGTTGACGTGTTCCGACTCAACCCACAGGATAAGGCAGCCGGTAAACTTACTATTGCTCGAGGTCTAAAATCTCAGGTGTGCAACGTACCATTACAACCTTTGGTGTCACTAGGCGGCGTGATTTTTCTGCCACTAGGATATCCTTCTGCTTCTTTGCCTTTAAATGTCATAAAAAAGTAATTAATTAGTACATTTCCACCTTCAGTTCCTTTGATTTTTACGAGTTAATTTGAGTAATAAAAAGAAAAAAAAATCACCACACGGACACGATTAATAATAATGACATATCACTAAATACTAAGAATAAAACAAAGTCGCTTTCCGCTGTCAGTCAGCCTAGAGCTTTTAAAATAATAACAAATTTTGATGCATTTTTAATAGAGTGATTTAAGAGGAAGGTTTGTATGTATAATTACATAGAGGTTTGTCAACCCAAACGAAGCTAGGACGGGCTGCTAGTAATCTATATATTAATACGTGATGCCAAAATTTTGGAGCCCTTTTTACGAAAATTGCGCTGACGGAGAAGCAAAAAATTTGGCACACTTATAGTAGTAAGTGTAGGAGAAATGCAGAACGCTAATACATTAAATCAATAAATAAAAGTATGTTCACACCCGTATCCCCGAAGAGATAGGCAGAGGTACAACTAGGGCACCCACGACTAGCCGAATATACTAAGTCCCACAATGTGATAGATGGCAAGCCTATTGCCAACCGGGCACATATTCTATCGCGAGCAACATTTTTTTATTAGGAAATTGGAAAAATCCAATTTTCGTTTTGTTGCCCGACCCGAGATTCGAACCCGGGACCTCATGCAGTCAAGTCCAACAACTGAACCGCTAGACCACAGAGGCGATAGACTTTTTTTTTAATAAATAAAACATTACCCACACTACCATTCATTTGACACACACAAACAAATATATTGATGATAACGATAAAATATCACAGATGACTCACTAAAAAGTTTGGAAACAAAGTAATTGGTCTTGAGAAATGCCATCTTCAGCGTTCTTATCAACAAGATATTAAAATTTATTATGGTCGAATTTCGACCAATGGGCGACCACTAGTTACTATAAATGTATCTATTTTTTGTTCCACAAAATCAGTGAGGTCTATCTATACATTATGCTATAACTCTAACAAACTCAAACATCAAGCCGGGAAAATTTTGTCAATATGCGAATTTACCAATTCTGAATTGTAAAAAGTTTTCTGGAGATTGCTGCAGTGGTTCAATTTGTAAAATTTTATTTCGAGGAGCAAATCGTTTGATAAATTTACGATGCCGGCGCGGCGACCTAGAAAAATTTAGATGTGACAGTTTTCTGATTTATTTGATTATAGAATTTCAACTTTTGTTTTTTAGGAAATAAGTTATTTATAATATATCGATAACATGAGCTTCTGAGAGTTTTGGCGCCATTTAGAGAAAAGACAGTCGAACTTTTTTCATAATTATTGAATTTCGTGTTAATATTGAGTAAAATTTGTCAATTTTGGTGGCATTTTGTACAGTTTTGTTCAGTGAAAGTGCACAAATGAAATGATCATGAAGAAATTATCATATCGTATATTTCCTCGTTGCCACCAAATCTCACTTTATGAGCTTGAGTAATGAGGCCACCGCCTTATCCCAGACCCAGACATGACTTATTGACGACTCATAACTAATTACAATTGAATCCCGATTTCGGTAAATTTGATGCATTATGATGCAAATTTCTACTTGACTATGGCAAAATGCTAACACGAATGCCAAAACCTAATGAAAGCAAGAAAATACATGAACTTTGATCTTGTCAAATACGTCTAAAACCCAAATAAATGAATAAGAAACCTATACTTTTTATGTGATAAAATAGCGAACAAGCACCTCCTCCTCCTCGTGATGGTAAGTTTTCCCCGTATCGGTCCGGGATCCTTTGCAGAATAGACCATCTGCCTTCCAGCCAGGCAGCTCGTAAAAGGCGAGCATAGGCTTATCTTCACTAACACCGTGGTACTAACTAGGTGGTAGAGTTTAGCATCAACTCGCCCGGGTTGTTACCACCGCCTTATTTATTCTTGCCGCCTTAACTTCAGTTCTTGCCGTTGACGTGTTCCGGTTTGGAGGGTAAGATAGCCGGTAAACGTAGTTGTACAGGATTCCAAACATCCCGTCCTCAGGTTGGCAACGCAGCGTTACCACCTTTGGTGTCTCTGGCAGCATGAATTTCTTACCATCCGTCTGCTTGTTTACTTTCCATTAATATAAAAATAAACCGTCGCCTATGAAGGTGCGTCGCTGTCTTGTGGCCGAGATGTAAGCCCATTTGCAAGTCTACTAGACCGAAACACGACACTATCATTATGGCGGTAGGAATAGCTAAGGCGCTTGATCACTACAGCAACAGTAGACAATGGTCTAGTTGGTAACTTACTACTTGCTCATTCAAATCCTTCAAGTTACTTTTTCATGTCAATTTAATATGTATGTAAAAGACAATGTTCACTGCTTTTTTTGTAAATATTAACCATTTTTGAAACAGTTGACTGGATGATACAGTCAAATACGACTACAGTCGTACTATTTGAATTATGCGTTTCGGCTATATTCGTCAATCTTCGGAAATCCGAATGTATTTTAAAGATATCTATATAGGGTGGTTATTACACATAATTAATCATTTCGCTTAAATTTAGATTAGGTCAGCCAATTTAAATATAAAAGTATAACCTGTAAATAGAGTAAAAAGTATATAGCCGAGGCGCATAATTTAAATAGCAGTACTATACTCTATATTTACATATGTTTGTGGATGATTTTACATAATTTTTACGAAAGAGCAAACGAGCAATATTCCTCTTTCTTGACCAATTATGAGTTGCAGAAGTTTTATTTCTATTTACATTTCCATGACACAACAGTTTTATTTGCGTTTCTGGAACCATTGATCATTGTGTTGAGCAACAAGTTAGGATTAATCATTTGAATGTTTGAATAGACCGCCTCGTTGGTCGAGTGGCTAGCGTACTCGCCTAACTGCATCGACGAACTGCGAGGCTTGGGTTCGATTCCCGACGGGGCAGGCATTTGTGTGATGAACATTTAGATGTCTGCATTTCCGGGTCTGGGTGTTTATTAAATGTATCCTGGTATCTATTTAAGTATTTCTATGTAATAGTATCGTTGACTAACACCCATAACACAAACATATATTTTGCTTACTTTGGGGTTAGATTCAATTTGTGTAACTTGTCCAGGAATATTTATATTTATAGACGTTTGAGATATAAACGAATCATTCTAAACAAATAATCGTTTTGCAAACTTTACTGATAAATTATTGTTGTCTATTTCGTTTAAAGAAAAAGCATTAATATTTGTCTAAAAGTTTGTTCACGCCCATATCAAACAGGCACAACCAGGGCAACCACGTCTAGCCAAAAACAGTTTCACAAGTCTCAATGTGTTAGATGGCAAGCCTATCGCAAACAGGGCGTACCCAATCCTAAGCAATAATAATTTGATAAACACATGTTTTTTTATATTTTTAAATGAAGAAACACTTGTACTGTTTTAAGTATCACTTACAATTTCTTATTTTATAAATAGCCTACCGGTTTCGCTTATAGCAGCATCATCAGAACCAAAACTTAAAGTAAGTGTAGTTTGAGTTTTAGCCTTTGTACTGTTTTAGTGATACGTAAAACAGTACAAGTAATTTTTCATTAAAAAAAATATTTGGAAGTTTTATGATATCACGATGTTAGCCTATGCTCGCCTTTTACTTGGCCTATGAAGGAGCCTGAACCAACATAGGGGAAATTGGAAGTAGTATATTTTTCAAATAAAACCAAAAGATAGAATATTTTAGATGGTCAAATTAGTCTGGACATGTCAAATTGTGATGTTTTTAATAAAATTATCCGAGCAATAGATTATACGTCTGTAACGACTAATCTGACAGCACTTAAAGCGTTTTGTCTCTACGACTGTAGAAATGTCATGTCACATCTACGAGTATATACGTCCCTATGTTCCTTTGTATGGTTAAATCTTTAACACTACGCAACGGATTTTGATGCGATTTTTTTGAAGTGAAAACTTCTTTAGCAGCGTTGCCCACTTTTTTTGGAATGGGTAAAAACTTCTAAACTCGCGTCAGATCGTCAAAATGTAAGACGGCGCAAAGCGCATGCGCGAATAAGACGGCGCAGGTCGCATGCGCTAGATCTACAATAAAACGTAGATTTATTGTTGTTTTTGTATTACTTAAATATTTCCGAACAATATAGGATTCGCAATGGATAATAACAGTATGAGTGATTGTAAAACAATCGTATAAACTACTGAGGGTCGGCCCCTCGCGTTGATCTGCAGTATTAAATAATTAATTGTACTGTAAAGTGTAAACTGCTTATTGCTTTGAATGCTTTGCCGTTTGTGGTAGATAAAATAGATATTAGTTTAGTAAACATCTTTTAATTTGTTTGCGACTCGTAGGTATATTACAGTTCCCCAGTTAATAGAAATTACAGTAGAATATTGTATAGAAGTTTAGCTGGTTTTTGAAAAAGTTGTAAGTTTAACAAAGGAAATAACAGTAGAAGGAAAATTAATATACCCATATATATTTTTTTTTATTAAATTGAATTATGTATAAGTTTGAAAAATTAAATATTTCATCATATTTTATGTCATAAAATACTATTTTAACTAGCCGAGGTAAATTATGAAGTGGCCGTACTAGTAGGTAAATAGCGTTCTGGAGTTTCATGGTTTAGCACAGAGTACTAATAGGTAGGTAGTAATAGTACTATTAAGATGTACCAGTACATTTTACGGATTGTACGATTACAGTATAAATCCAAAAATGTCCGATTAAGCACAAGACTATTGTATTATACCACAAAAATGATGGTACTTTCTGACTGATAATTAAAGCAATTCGTACAAAATTATTCCCTAACCATTCCAAAAAATCAAAAATGCACAACGTTAATATTCAAGTTTTCACTTCCGCCGGCACTCCCGGAGTGCAAAGTGTTTAAAGAGGAAGGTTTATATGTATATTTAATACCCGTGCGAAGCCGGGGCGAGCAGCTAGTACAAAACAAAACTCCCATTGTCTTTGTAAAATACGAAGATGCCATGATGATGATGATGGACGATATTCTTTTTTTAAAGTGTACGCAACACTTTAAAAAAAGAATATCGTCCATCGTCCAAACTGTTAACAGATAATAAACACTTACCATGATTGGAGATGTAAGTGCACTTCTCCATAAAATCCCATTCAGGTCAGGCCATCAACGTCGTCTCCACCTTAAACAATGTTATCAGATTTAGATATCATCCCACAACACTAGCAGAATATTTATGCAAAATGTAGCTTTCTAGTATAAAAAAAATATTACAGAGTTCAACGACTAGTTACAAAAAAAGACAAAGTTAAAAATCTTGATAAGCAATTAAAAAAAGTATCTTCAGGACCATATCACCACAGAAGGCAGAGGCATAACCAGAGCACCCACAACTAGACGAAAACTCTAAAGTATAGTCGTAAATGCCTCTGTCTACCTCTTGGGGGATACGGTCGTGAAGATATTTTAGTTTTTACTTTTTGTAATACTATATTATCTTTTTTTATCAACAAAACGAAAATTCAGTTTTTCCAATTTTCTAATAAAAAAATGTTGGTCGGGAATGGATGTGTGCCCGGTTGGCAATTGGCATGCAAATACTTTCTTTATTTAAAGGAATAGGAATACTAGTAACAAAACACTATTTAGTAAAACTTCAACACGTCCTAAAGCTTCGTAAGTTTGGTGAAATTTTACCGGGAATGTTAC
>NJDC01002226.1:0-24769 GCA_002245475.1 Calephelis virginiensis | reverse complement strand
AATATGGTTTTTCCAATTTTGTAATAAAAAAATGTTGCTCGGGATTAGATATGTGCCCGGTTGGCGGTTGGCGGATAGACTTGCCACCTATCACATTGTGGGACTTAGTGTCTTCGGCTAGTCGTGGGTGCCCTGGTTGTGCCTCTGCCTCCCTCTTAGGGGATATGGGCGTGAAGATACTTGTTTTTCAATTTCTGTTATTTTTCTAGGGACACAAAAATCACGTTATTATTAAATAAACTTCAAAGTCCAAACATTTCCAAAGAACGTCAACAAATTCTTTAAACTAATTTCCATATTATAATTTCGCAAATCCCGCATCGTTAATATTTTAGTAGCTGCAGGAAATTTGGAAGTATGAGAAGAATTTAATACAGCCCGTGTCTCCCATTAAGCCATAAACAATATCGCAATCTCGATTTCCTTACAATTTTACAGCTCGAGGAAACATTTATGTCCTTATTCACGTTGGGAAACTAGGTTGTCGAATATTATAACCATTATCATTTTTCTCTGTGTAAATAGAACGCGGTTACAAGGTATTTTTTTCTTTTTACCAAAGCCTTCCTTTTTACTAATTACTTACTTTTAAACTTTAGTTTTACTTTTCATCGTACAGTATTACCATATAGCAATGTTCTTCCCCGTGTTGGTCAGAGCTCCTTTGCAGAATCGACCATTAGCTTTCCTGCCAGACCTCGTAAAAGGCGAGCATAGTCTTACCGTCACTAAAACCGTGACAGCTGACTAGGTGTTAGAGTTCCAGACTCAATCAGATTGGTACCACCGCCTCATCTATTCCTGCCGCCATAACTTTAGTGCTTGCCGTTGACGTGTTCCGGTTTGGAGGATAACGTAGCCGGTACACTTACTTGTGGCCTAACATCTTGGCCTCAGGTTGACAACGCACCGTTATCACCTTTGGTGTTTCTAGGCGGCATGAACTTACCATCAGGAAATCCGTCTGACTGTTTGCCTAGGAATATTATAAAATGAAAAATATATAATATCGTAACGGCAAGTTTACCTTATCCCAAGTCCCAGAGTAGACAGCGTATTGAATGCCAACTGAACTAAGTTCGCGTGGTCAGCTAGTTTCAATAATAGATTTAAATTAAAGTTAATTTTAGCTTGTGTCAATGGTTAATCGATGATTCTTATAAGTACTGAAATATACATATGGGTACTGAAAGTTTAATAACTACCCACCAATAAATCTTTGTTTATCAAACCCCAGCCATAAACCCCTCAATTAACTGTTATATTTGTTGAATCTGTTCTTATTTCCACATCTATTTCCACCTCAATCTAAATATATCCAACGTAATATTATTAACATAAAGGAGACCTTATAGCAAAAGCCTTGGACGTATAAATTGGTTTATCCAAAAAGAAACCTTAGAATGTCAGACTTAACGTAATTGGTGCTACGTAAATCGGCTCTTCTAACGGCAGACAATGTCATTGGGGAAAGTATTAGCTTTGTGGTTACGTGTCTATTACAGAATTTACGGTAATAGCCCAATTTAATCCTGGGATTAGGTCTAAGGTAAATTTTATGATGTACTTAATTATTCACTTGCTTTCATTACTCAACTTTCAAAGTTAATTGTTTGAGTAAATAAAAAATGACAATATGCGCACATTCGAAATTTGTAATTAGTATGTAAGCATTTCATTTACAAGACTTTTTAATTAGAAAAAAAAATTCACGCCCCTATTCTCGAAGAGGTAGGCAGAAGCACAACCGGGGTACCCACGACTAGCCGAACATTGCGGGTGATAGATAACAAGCCAAGCCATAAGAAATTTGGGAAATCCCAGTGTTCTAATAAAAAAAATTTTGCTCGGGATTGGATATGTGCCCGATTGGCGATATGTTTGTCACCTATCACATTGTGGGACTTAGTCTTCGGCTAGTCGTGGGTGCCCTGGTTGTGCCTCTGCCTACCTTTTCGGGAATATGGGCGTGAAGATGAATTTTTTACTTGTAAGTGTAAGTGTACTTAAGAATGGTGTCTTACATTTACTTATTTTTGTACTAAGTCATGTTTATTGTATAATATAACATGGCGATTTTTTAACTCAAATTTGATTCCCGTCAGAGGCAGGAATTTCATGGTAGATGAAAGAGTTTCTAGTATAAAATGTTACCCGCATTTATTTTTATCCCAGAATCGTTGACTAACACCCCTAACACAAGCATATAATGCTTACTTTGGAGTTATATCGATTTGTGCAATTTGTCTAGAGATATTTATTGTTATTGATACCATTGACAAAGTAACGCTAAAAAAGAGTAATGTCCTTGTAACAGTTTAAAACTACGTGACTATTGTAGTTATTTGGTTGAGTGATGCTTAAATATCAAAATATTTCAATAGATTAGGCTCAGGTTCGATTCTCAATGACTTCATTTATGTAATATAAGTTTGATATGTATTGGCATGTAGTTGCTAATTATTATTAGTTAAGTTTATTGTACGAAATACACATTTACCTAAACTTAGTATGATAATAAAATAAAACAATAACGCTTTATTAATGTACTACCGACGTGTAACTACCTACATGTAATGTTGCTAAAAACTTGTGCTAAGAACCTTCTTGATTACGTCAGCTTTAAAACACAAAATTTCGCACCGAAGTCACAAGTACGCACACTCACACACATACACAAATATGTAGGCATGCAACTATGTTGACTTAATATCGACTAAACCAATATACCCCTGAAGTATGGGCCTAGCTAACTAAACAAAAATCATCCAAATCAATTCATTATTTTATTGGGAGAGTTATTTTTAGTATCTACTATTTCACACTAACAGGCAATACATGTATTTTGCTATATTCCACTTAAATGACATAAAAAAACGATTGAAATTCTAAATTACTTAGTTTTAGACTAAAAGCTTTGAAAACAGCGGTGACACTATCATTAGTTACGTATTGAGTGTCGCAAGGCAATGTTTTAGAACACAAAATGTTCCTAATGTATATAGGTAAATGGTCTATGTAATTTAAACGTAAGGCGTGGTAAAATCTTCGCTTATAAATAAATAACACGGACATTGTGTTCTTTGGACAGTCAGGCACATCTACTTATAAAATTAAACACATTTCCATATATCGCTTAAGTAAAATAAATTTATTACTTTTCTTTTCTCTGACTATCTACTTAAATTATTAAATATGCGAATGCAAGTTTTTTGTTACACTGTTTCGTAAAAATTCCTTAACCAATTATCGTGAAACTTTGTACACATATTCTTCAGAATATTAAAAGATACAAGATACTTATTTTATTACTTCAATACGAGCGAAGCCAAGAGTAAAAGCTAGTTACTAATAAAACATTATTTCAATCCAGTACCTACTATTCTTTATATGTACTTAATAAATATTACCTGTCTTTTATTGTAGAAATAATGAAATGGAAGAGCGGCGTCTCCTAATACAAGTACCCTTAATGTGCTTAAAATGAAACTCCTTTGACAATGTAAATCATGTAAAAGCTGGTATAATGAATAAAGGTTTTAATTTTCGACATAAAAGTAGGTTACATTTTGTTTTTGATTGTCATTAAAGAGTTTGAAACACGATAAACACAAGGGTAATGAATTCACATGAAGGAAGCCTGACAGGTTTTTCAGGATCATAAGGTCTGGCACTCGATACTCTCTGCCTACCTCGTAAGGGACTTGGCGTTAAGATATGTATGCATGTAAAAGATATATTTCAGTATTGAAATTGTATAATTTATGTGTGTTTAAGCAGAAATCGAAAATACGCAGTGGATGTAGAAAGAAGAGTATGTGCGGGATTACATGGAGCGCTAGATAAGTTATTTCAAAGCGTGGTTTCAATTCAAGGCGCTAGATTCGCTTCCCATAATTTTGTGATTATTCTAACGTTGGTGTATAAAATAGATAGTTGGGTATGCGAGAAAAAGCATGAGAGTACGCTCGCTGAAAGCTTTAGTGCAATGACAGATGAAAGATTGACAAAACAGATATACAATGCGAACGACTGGATGTAAGTACCCGGGGAGATCTGGGTTGACATTCCACTATCAAATCGCTCGGGTAATATCCGAGGGTGATATCAAGGGTCTCTAAAACTTGTTTTTATCAAAATGGTAATAAATGTGGAGGAAGCCAGGCAGCTCTGCAAAGATCATGAAATTTGGCACTCGATACTCTCGTCTCTCTGTTTACGTTGTAACTGACTTGGCGTGAAGATATGTATGTATTTCAACATTGTATTTTTTGCTAATGGAAAACTTGCAGATATTTTCCATAAAGTAGCCGTTGCATATTGGAGTAATGCAATTTTAATACCTACATACAATCAAACAATTGAGATTGCAATAAGGACCTTGATAGTGTGAGTAATACTCGAGTCATTTTGCTCTACGTCGTCGCTTACGTTCATTTAATGGGAAACTTGACTACATTATTATTCCAGTTTTTATTATTGTCTTTTCTAAACCGAAATGAAAAGCGAGCGGTGTTATAAGTTTGACGTGTATGTCTGTTTATGTCATTTAGATATTAATACGTGATGCCAAAACTTTGAACCCCTTTTTACGAAAATTGCGCGGACGCAGGAGCATAAAATTTGGCACACTTATAGTTTATGTGTGAGTATAGGAGAAGTGCACAACGCTAATATTTTTTAATAATAATGCTTACAAAGCACATTAAATCAATAAATAAAACATTACCCTCACTACCATGCATTTGACACACACAAACAAATATGTTGATGATAACGACAAAAGATCACATATGGCGCCCAGTAAAGTTTGGAAACAAAGTAGTTGGTCCTGAGAAATAAAGATGGCGTTCTCATCAACAAGTTAATAAAATTTATTATGGTCTAATTTCGACTAATGGGCGACCACTAGTTATAGTTCTTCAGCGAATAGACTGATTTTAATGCAGTTTTTTTATTGAAAGCTGAAGTGATTGAGATGATTTTTGGCTAAATTACATATAGGTTTTGTCTGAGGGTATTGTTTTTTTTTTATTTTTATAAATGTACAATTAACTACAAAGCATAATATGTAATAGCGTTTTACCGTTGATATGGTGTGTAACTGCACTATTGCTAAAAAAAAATGAAGTTACACGCCAGATCAACGAGCGCGTAAGTTTTATTATTAAGAGGGAAAGAGCCAATACAACGGAAATTCATTAAAACTTAAGTCGCGATAAACAGAGTTATTAGAAATATATTGGCAAACATATATCTAATACGCAACATAAATATAACTATATCTTAACTAACATTAACAAGATTTTTGCATTCTTCTTTGTAGATATTAAAAATGTATTGCAAAGTAATTATTATTTTTGCATTAAAAACCTATTAACAGTGACCCTTCTCTGACTAAAATAATCACGTCAATGCAGAAATTGTACAACGCCATTCGTCGAAAGTGTAGCTACCATGAAGCTACTTTACTACAGGATGTTACACTCTTAACAAACATCAGGGCCCTTATCATGAGTTTACGGTTTGTCAAGTTTACTATAATCGCTACCGTTTCTGTTAATTATTTGTATGAAAACTTTGAACAGCGCCTCTATTGGTAACTAAGAGAAACAAATTTTTAGACCAAAAGTGTCGTAGATTTCGACACGTAACTTACCGAACGTAATCTATACGAACTCATGGTACAGGCTCAGGTGTCATATCAAACTATTATCGACTCTCTCTAATGTACTGACCTCTCTTTCTGAGAGTCTTGTTATGTCAATTATCAAAGTCAAAACGAAAGAGAGTACAGTACATTAGACTGAGTTAGCAGTATTTGGAAATGACATAAGTCGGTTACTCTTGAATCTCGATTCGAAATGGGAATCAAGTGTCATTTTAAACACACAATACTGGCGAATTATTAACATTTACGTTATAGTAAACAATATTTATTTTATTAGATGAATTTGTTTGTAACTAAGTGTTAATAATCCGCTACTGTGTTGTGTGTTTGGATATATCACTTTAGGTACTAAAGTGACATATCCAATTTCCAATCCACATTATATAAGTATCTTCACGCCCATATAACCGAAGATGTGGGCAGAGGCACACAGGGCACCCATGACTAGCCGAAGATACTAAGTCCCACAATGTGATAGATGGCAAACCTATCGCCAACCGGGCACATATCCTATCCCAAGCAATTTTTTTTAAATTAGAAAATTGGAAAAACCCAATTTTCTTTTTGTTGCCCGACCCCGGATTCGAATTCGGGATCTTATGCAGTCAAGTCCAACAACTGAACCGCTAGACCACAGAGGCGACTAACATTATATCGAAACATTATATTATCATATTACATTTTATATCGGAATTCAAGACAATGTCAAATGACATTATATTGATTCAAGAGTAACCCTACTGGGTCTTTGTTAGACGCGCACCTACAGTAGGAGTAGCTTCATTGTACTTTAATGACGTCACTATTATGTTTCAACAAACGTGCCATAGTTTGACAATCCTACTCAATTAAATTTTACAAAATATGGATTACGTTTTTACCTTTTTCCATACTATATAATATTATAAAGAGGAAATGTTTGATTTTTTGTTTGTTTGTTTGTTTAAAATAAATAGGCTCCAAAACTACTGGACCGGTTTCAAAAATTCTTTCACCCTTAGAATGCTACATTATCCCTGCGTGACATAGGCTTTGTTTCGTCAAAATCGGTGCAGTAAAAGCCAAGTTACGCAGGCGTAGCTGCCTGAAACTGCTAGTATCAAATAAAACAGTATGAAGATGCCATGGCCAGGTAAAAGCTTGTAAAAAGGTAAATTTATTTTATTAACGTAATTAATAATTAGTATTTTCGTATGGAATTTCGCAAATGAATTTTAATGCATTGTTGCGTTGGTTTTGGTTGAGCTGGTACATATTCCATATTTAAGTACAGTGAAATGTTATGATAAAGTGGATGATGATGGAAGCAGAAGGTAGTCATAGGAACTCCTAAAACTCCCAACATTATCCTACCGCGTTTGGGCTTATTTGATACGTATTCATTAGAGTGCTTCGTAAGTCTTTTGGGAATATCATACAAATAAAAGCTTGTAACAAAAATACATATTTTTTAAGTTTATAACTAAGTAACTCTAATTCATAGCAAAACCCGAAAAATCACACAATTTTATAATGTTACAGGAATATGCAAACAGATATATTATAAAGAAGTTTACATTAACCGAACTCATCTTTTTTCCATAAAACTTTCTTTAGAATTTTAAAACACAAGTAAGTATGATGTAACAACATTATTACATATTCGTATTTTTTAAAAATATGTGTATAGACATAACATTTTTCATACATCACAATGTATTCAGAAAAAATGTTGTCTGTGTGTAATATTGATATACATATAGCCCTGTATATACTGACCCCGTTCACGGCCAAGCCTCTATTCATCTCTAGGCGCAGATATGCTATAGTGACATTTAGCAACTCGCTTTTTTTTTTTTTTTTGAATGACTAACTTGTTGCTAATCTTGCGATTTTTACAACTTCACCGAACTTTGTGGGCCGAGCAGAGTGCTCAGCCCGAGTTAGCAACTCGCATTGCAGTCATACTTTATTGAATACTGGCCGACCCAGCGACTTCGTATCGCTTGACATGAATAGCTACTAATAGTTTTTGTGGATTAATTATGTCATTTTCCTTGCAATTCTCACGTTTTTTAACCTCCTCTCCTGACAATAACTAACACAAAACAAAAGAATTATCAAAATGGGTCCATCCGTTTAAGTATGACAACGCTAAATGAAGATTCTTTTATATAATTACATATTCAGATTAGTTAAGCTTCTTTTATGATTCGATGTTTTATTGTTATTGTTTGAAGTTCATTTCCCCTGTGTTGGTCTGGGCTCCTTTGCAGACTACATCATCTGCCTTCCTGTGCAGGTCAGCTCTTAAAGTGTGAGCATAGGCTTACCGTCACTAACACCGTGACATCCTATTAGGTGGTAGAGCTTCGCAGCAACTTGCCCGGACTGGTTACGTACTTATTCCTGTCGCCATAGCATCAACGCTTGCCTTTGACGTGTTCCGGTTATGCGGGTAAGGTAGCCGGTAAACTTACTTTTGCTCGAGGCTTAACATCCCAGCCTCAAGTTGACAAAACACCATTTCCACCTTTAGTGTCTCTAGGCGGCGTGACTTTGGATGATGAATGCCCACGCGACCCCATCTCGCTCATAGCCGGGCGGCACGAAGGTCATAGTGTGGTTTTTAGTCGGTTCGAGTCCGACATAACCCGCTGCTCTCCCCTGAGAGCGGTGAGTATCCGGGGGGATTTTCTACACAATAAAAAAAAGACGGCGTGAATTTCTTACCATCAGCATATCCGTCTGCTTGTTTGTCTTCCAGTATTTAAAAAAAATATTAATAGCAATTTATATGTGCTGTTAATCTAACAGTTTATTTTATTAAATAAACATAAACTCACACATACACACATGTGTAGGTGTGGGTATGTGTGTATTCGTGTTTATGTATTCGTGTGTGTTTACGTGTGTGCAAGCCTCTGCATGTATACGAGTTCGCATCAAAAAAGTAGACGCTAAGATAGTATCTATTTAATAAAATTACAATTTTTTACAAGTATCAAGCAAATGCATGTAGATATTCTTCATATAGCCGTATATGCCGACCCCGTTCACGGTCAAGCTTCTCACTATTCATCTCCGGCCGCCGACATACTCGTACTGTGAAGAGATACTTCACTACTCGCAATGCAGTACCATATCGAACATTTATAATACTGGTACTGTAAAACTACGTATTCCAAATCTACAAAATCATGTTACATAATATTACTAGTTAAAAATACGTATGCTTTTTTAAAAAAAAAAGTATCTTTACGCTCATATCTCCGAAGAACTAGGCAGAGGCACAACAAAAATATTTTAGTCTACGTACCAATAGAAATAGTTGAATAGATTCTGGAATAAATTGTATGATAACAAAAATATCTTCACGCCCATATCCCGAAAAGATAGGCAGAGACATAACCAGGGCATCCACGACTAGCCGAAGACACTAAATGTCATAAAGTGATAGGTCAAGCCTATCGCCAACCTGGCACATATCTAATGAAGGGCATCGTTCTTTAATTTTAAAAATTTCGAAAACCCAAGTTTAATTTAATTGCCCGACCCAGGGATCAAACTCGGGATCTCAAGAAGTCAAGTCCGACGCCGGACCGCTAAACCACAGAGACGATATAAGTTATGTGGAATACCCCCAAGGTGAGATAATATCGCCGATATCATATTTGGTAGAGCTATGAAAATATTTTT
Organism: Calephelis virginiensis; assembly: GCA_002245475.1. NCBI lineage: Eukaryota > Metazoa > Arthropoda > Insecta > Lepidoptera > Riodinidae > Calephelis > Calephelis virginiensis. Next base: position 15,420 of record NJDC01002226.1, on the reverse strand, counting down.
GGTGTCAAATGGCCATAAATACATATTTTATTGCCTCTTCAGATTAAGTGTCAAACTTGAATGACATTTGGCACAGTTTATAGATGAGAATTTTCCTAGGTTTTGGCGCCATCGAGGTAAAAAATGGTCAAAGTTTTTGAATTTCGTATTTATGTTGAGTGAAATTAGTTACTTTTGGTGGCATTTTGTACAATTTTCTTTCTTTCTTTCTTTCTTTAATTCTTTATTGTACACAAAAAGTAAAAAAGACAAGTAAATATGTAAAATTATACAAAAAGCGAGCTTATCTCTAAAAGAGATTTCATCCAGTAAACAAAAATAGTGAGAATGCATAAAAGAAATGTAGAACATACAGTGCACAATATAAAAACTTACTTTATAAAAAAAAACAACAACTAAATTACTAATTATGACTAAAGTGCCAACATGCTAAATTACACACCAAAACGCTCCATTACTGCCTTCTTAAAAACTGTAAATGATTGAATACTCCGAATTTCATAAGGCAATGAATTCCATAGTTCCACAGCATTAAAAGTAAAAGAATGGTTATGCAACTTAGTGGAACTACAAGGCAATTTCAAAATTCCACGCAGGTGTGGTCGACAATCTGAATCAAACGGGTGTAAAAACGTAAAACGCTCGTACAGATATTCAGAAAAAAACAGCATTAAATAGAACTTTGTAAAGGAAACAGAGACAATGAAGGTTTCTACACTCACGAATGGGAAGCCACTTAAGCCGCTCTCTGAACATGGAGTTATGATCAAATTTCTTCAGGCCGAAAATGAAGCGGATCCCTACATTTTGCAGGCGCTCAAGTTTATCAAGGCAATCCTGAGTAATATCAGGATAACAAATATCAGCATAATCCAATAATGGAAGAATACGTGCTTGAACTAACATTATCTTTGTTTTGAAAGGTAGAAGTTTTTGTAAGCACTTGATAGAATGAAAGGTGTAGAACAGTTTTCTAGAGATTTCAGTAACGTGTGCATTCCAACTAAAATCTTCACTCAAAATCAAACCAAGGTTTTTAGCAAATTTATTAAAAGGTATAGTAACACCATTATAAAGTAAAGGAGGGATCATAATGTTAGATAGAGTTACACGAGAGAAACGGTTACCAATGATAAGGGATTGAGATTTAGTAGGATTCACTACCAAACCAAATGAAGAAGCCCATTTGAAAATTCGATTAAGATCGTCATTCATTTTATTATTCGAGGGTGGTGTCAAGAGTCTCCGAAACCGGCGTGTTTGTATGAAAAGGGTTATGAATGTGAAGGAAGCAAGACCGGTTTGTCAGGATCGTGAGGTCTAGCACCCGATACTCTCTGCCTACCCCGTAAGGGACTTGGCGTGAAGATATGTATGTATGTATGTATGATTTTCGTAATCATATTAATGAACACAGAAAATAGGAGGGGAGAAAGGACCCCACCCTGTTCCACACACACACTCCTGAAACTAAATCACAATAATCTGATCTAAAACCCTCAAATCGAACACATTGAGTACGTCCACGGAGATAAGACTCAAACCAAGAAATGGACTGGGGAGATACATTTATGGAACGAAGAACCCCGAGTAAGACGTCAAAGTCGACAGAGTTGAATGCGTTACGAAGACATTTTCAGTTTTTTTTGTCTAGTAATAGTGCACAAACGAAATAATCATGAAGAAATTAGCGTATCGTGTATTTCCTCATTGCCGCCAAATCTCACTACATGAGCTTGAGTAATGAGGCCAACGCTTTACCCAAGATATGACTTATTGACGATTTATGACTTTCTACTTGACTAATGGCAAAATATTAACGTGAATGCCAAAACCTAAAAAAAGAAAGAAAGAAAGAAGAGAATTTTCCTTAAGCTACAGAAACTTTAAACTTTTGCATTGTCATTAAATAATTCATTGATCGCATGAATATGTCATTCAACACAACAAAATAAAAAAAAGAACTGAAAAAGTTTCATAATGACAGCACAATCTCTATCTGAAAAAAAATTCAATTTGACAGAAAAATACCCATTAACAAAACGATCCCTTATTTATTTAATTCATTTGTTACAAAAAATGTGATAAATTAAGAACCGTTTGACCGATTTTATGCAAACTTCACATAAACCATCTACTAAATAGTCCCAACAAAGCCTAAATATTTGGTTTGGATAGGAGAGTCCGTTCTTAAGTTATAAAATTACAACGAAAAGTGGCATTGATTTTTATATATACGGAATAAGTAACAGATGAAAGATTGCGTGTGTGTGTGTATAAGGAAATGTCCGTTTTGAAACAAGCTTACAAATTCTCTAACTGTTGAACCTATAACTTAAAACACTTGAAGTTGAAAGTTCAAGGTAACGCGGCTTAACCGCATACAATTGTATTTTTAATGAGGTATGTTTAATTTATAAGATAAAATTGTTATGTTAATATTAGAAAAATCCAGCAAAATGTGAGAGTTTCATATGAAAGTACGTGCACGGGTATGCACTTTTTTATGATATTGGAAGGCAAACAAGCAGACGGATTTCCTGATGGTAAGAAATTCACGCCGCCTAGAGACACCAAAGGAGGTAATGGTGCGTAGCCAACCTGAGGCCGGGATGATAGGCCTCAACTTATTACACTATCGCATATTTAATATAAAAAGTAAAAAGTATTTTTACGCCCATATCCCCGAAAAGGTAGGCAGAAGCACAGAGCACCCAAGCGCACGGCTAGCCGAAGACACTAAGTCCCACTACGTGATACGTGCCAAGCCTATGAACCAATCGCGGGCAACGTTAATTTTATTAAAAATTGAAAATACACATTTTTTTTTAATTTCAGACAAAAAAGAATTATAAAAATTGGTTAATGTTAAAAAAGTTAGTAAAAAGTTCTTAAGTAACTTAAAAAAACAATTCTAATGAGAATGTCTTTTCTTCGAAGTCAGTTTATAAATACATCAGAAAAGGGAAGAAACATATTTATCGCATATAAAAAAATATTCAAGTAAGCGGAGGGGCACCCACAATTATCCGATTTGTATGTTTGACAACCTTGTTTTTATAGGAAATTGAAAAATCACATATTATTTCAGTTATTTGACCCGAAAATCGAACCTGGGACATCACATCATCGGACGACTGAGAGGCGACAATCTCTATTTTTCGAGGCTAACGCATCAACTCGGACAGATGGAACAATTTGACCTATGCTTTGCTTATAGTGTTAATTATCATTAGTAGAAGCTTCTTAAAAACATTTTGGAAATCAAGGGAAAGATTACAAATTCTTAGAATTTAATGTTTATACTCGTACTTAGGGACAGCGTCTGTCGTGACAGTAAGTTACATTTATCAATAAATAAAAAGATTTTTATCACATTTAAATTTTTAAGAAAGTTTTTATTTAAATCTGTTAACAACATATAGCGAATAGGTACTCTTATTAAAATACATTTGTATCGTGTTTAACTCGGTACCATAAAAGTAATATAACATCGGAATTATTAAGAGCGAAAATGTTTTCTTATTTATTCAGCGCATTAGTTTGACATCTCTCCCTAGACGCACCCTATTACTTTGAAGATATGTTCCATGACACTGTTAGAAATAAATGCTAGAATAAAATAAAATCACTCTTTATTTCCATTTATACAAGGGGTTTAGGATTCGTTGTATTAAGGGAAGTAAAGAAGAAAATATATATATACTAGCTGACCCAGCGAACTACGTATCGCTTGACATTAATGCTTCGATAGTAGCGCAGCCTGTCGGATCCAATGTGAAACATTCCAAAATCAACAGCTACTTATTAATTATTAAAAAATATTTAAAAAGACATATTCCAGGAGACGACCAAATTGTGACTCTAAGCTATTCTCGAATTCCCTTGAATACGCACAAAAATAATTTTATCAAGATCCGTCCAGTCGTCTAGAAGGAGTTGAGTGACGAACACAAGAAATACACATATATTAAAATTTGCATTATAATTGGGACAGAATTGTTGAAGACTGGTATTTGACATTTTATAATTTTGAAAGGGCCTGTAATACAAGTCACCAGGGACCACTTAGGGATTTGTAGCTATCATTACTACATTTGTCATATGTCATGGGGTTTTATTGTTTTTTACCAGAAATACACAAATACATCTTTGTGCGATTTTAATTTCAATTTCGATTAGATTAGATTTTTGGAATACTTTTTATGTCAGACAGTTTTTCTGAAGGTAAGAATGTTTCGCTTAAATACATAAAAGATAACGATAGTGATATACATGAGGCTAGGATTTTCAGATTATTCGATATCTTACTGCTGAATGACTATAGTAACGAGCACTGACATAACTTACGGTGGCAGGAACTAATAAAACGGTAGTATGTACCAAGTTATTCGATAAACTTCATCACCTACAAAATTTTCATTTTTATGATATTGGAAGGCAAACAAGCAGACGGATTTCCCGAACCAGGGAACCCACAACTAGCCGAAGATAAAGTCCCACAATCTAATAGGTAGTAAGCCTATCGCCAACAGGGCACATATCCAACCCTGGGCAACGTTATTTTTATAAGGAAAAAAATATTTTTTATTGAACCTGCGACCTCAAGAATTCAAGTCCGACTGCGGATCGCTAGATCACAAAGGAATTTTTGAATAAAAAAATTGCCTTTTACTTCGTTTTTGTTTCATTGCCATAACGTCGAAATTTGCCATTATCGTGTTTTGGTGTAGTGGGTAATGATGTATTAATTAAAATTAAAATTTGGTTATACCTTAAAAATATTCTGTTATACCAGACTCTCTATAGAATAAAGTTGATTTTTTACGAGTACAGACGTATACTGCGACTCCCAGTGGTTTTACAGATCTGATAATAAAAATGTTTATTTTCATTAAATTTACTTATGAAAATAAACATTTTTATTATCGAAATATATTGCTTTTCATTAAACTACACAATGCTGCTATTGTGTTCTATCTTGCCTATAAATAAATTGGTCCGGGCTTCTTTGCATAATAGACCATCTGCCTTCTTGCCAAGCTCGTAAAAGGCGAGCATAGGCCTACCGTCACTAACACCGTGACATTTGACTAGGTAGAGTTTCGCTGCGACTCAACCGGATTGGTACCACCGCCTTCCGGTTCGGAGGGTAAGGTAGCCGGTAAACTTACTTTTGCTCGAGGCCTAACATCCCGGTCTCAGGTTGGCAACGCACCATTACCATCTTTGGTGTCTCTAGGCTACGTTAATTTATAACCATCAGGAAATCCGTTTGCTTGTTTGCCTTCCATTATTATAAAAAAAAAACTGACCTGTATTAACATATAGGCTACTTTTGATCCAGATCGCACAATAGCTAGTCATAAATAATGCTGTTAACTTTTCCTCACTACTTCGTACTAAATTACTTACTAAATTATTAGGATAAAATATACAAAGCTCTTTTTAAGTTTATCATCTAACAAACAGCTTACATGAGGCAACGTGTAAATCCTCTCTAAGGCTTTTGAAGTAAAAACTACTAAAATCGCGTCAGGACACGTGATCTAATCGAAAATTCGTAAGACGGCGCAGGGCGCTTGCGCGAATGTTCGTGTTGTCAGGTTTGTGTACGATAGCGCAATAAATGAATATTGTATTATACCATTTAATTGATAGTACTTTCTTACTGATAATTAAAGCAATTCGTGCAAAATTATTCCCTTACCATTCCAAAATATAAAAAATGCACAACTTTAATAGGAATTCAAGTTTTCACTTCTGCCGGCACTCCCGGCAAAAAACGATGGATTGCACATCCACCGTTTTTTTTAAATGAGATTATCTTTTATGTTATAGATAATAATATAACTAAGATAACGATCTTCGTCAGCAAATGATCCTGACGCTAAGAGAAAATCGTCACCTATAAATAAAGGTGTGTATGTGTCGGTACTTTTAAGCGTACACGTATGTACACGTGTACCGAAAACTTACTTTTACTCGAGGCCGAACCGGAACACGTAATAACGTTATGGCGGCAGGAATAGGTAAGACGGTTGTACCAATCCGGTTGAGTCGCTGCGAAACTCTGTTACCTAGTCAGATGTCACGGTGCTAGTGACGGTAAGCCTATGTTCGCCCTTTACGAGCTGCCTGGCAGGAAAGCAAATGGTCTATTCTGCAAGGGAGCCCGGACCAACACGGGGTGTGGTTGTTCGGTGACCTATCACATAAAAAATAGAAGAAAACATCAATTCCCACACATAATAGTATAATTCCCACACACAGTATAATAGTTTCACATAGTTATCCTAACAAACACGACGTTTATAGCGTTAGCAAAAACTTTTACAAGAGTAAAATGTAACGAAAACCTAATAGTTTTCAAACAAAAAAGAGCCTATGAAGTTTACTCTGCCAAAGAGTTTTGTGTATGAAGTCTGGCAAACCCTCGACGGAGAACGCGCTCGCTCACTCCTTCAACGTAGTCTGGGTCAACAAGGTTGCTCAACGTTTGCAACAAGAAAACATGAAAGTTGTTTTTCTAAGTTTATATGTGCATATGAAATAAAAAAAAATATTTATAGATGATCCCGGGTCCCGACCACGAATCGGGCAACAAAAATAGAAAGTGTTTTATCTATTTTCTAATAAAAACAACTATGCATGAAGTTGGATATGAGTCCGGTTAGCTATCAACATTGTGGCAGTGTCTTGGACTAGTCATGGGTGCCCTGGTTGCACCTGTGCATACGTCGTCGGGGATATGGGCGTAAAGATACTTATTGTAATTTCATTGATAGATGTGAAACATTTTTGTTAATTCCATAATAATTAAATGTAAATTTTGTACATTTTGCATAACATTTGTAAACTTTGCATATTTTGAAAAATAATAATATTATGGAAAAGTACAAGAGTTTATTTTAAAAATTATGTGTGTAAGAGAATTCCACCAAGTGCTGACGATAAAAATATAGATTTTAAATTACATTAATTTTATACAAATAATTGTAAATTTTGCATATTTGACGTTATAATTTTAATATAAATAAAAATAACAAAGGTTGAATTAAGCTAGAATATATTACTTAAAGCCGAGAATACTTATTCAGGTCAGGAATGTAATAACCTGAGCCAATTTATATGTCAAGGTGTCAACGCAGATCGTCAATTATATAATAATTGCAAAGCCTTGTTCTTTGAATATTGCTATGTTGCTCTACGTTAGGTTATTTAGTGGTACAGTACTAGTAATAAATCCGCTACTTTACCTGGCGATATACTAGGTTACTTCCAAAAGTTTATACATATTTTTTTTATTTCCGTACAAGTTATCATATACAGGGTTACATCTAAAGCACCAACCAAATTTTGAGAAACGGGTTGGAATCGATAACACTTTCGATCTATAAAAAAGCTAAAATTTTAAAATAAATCGAATAGAAAGAAGGTTATTACGTAAACAAAGCATAAAAATGGTTCCAACCGACCGTAGTCGCGTACGTAGCCTGGTGACATAATGAGTCATACTAGGTACGACCTAGCGTGACAATAAGTGAAGCATTTTTGCGGACTGTTTTAAATTAATGTTTTTAAAAGTAAAATATTACAATTTGGCAAACTATACTTAAAATACACTATCGTTTTAGCCTTTACTTTCTTATTTTAAAATTTGGCCGGTCTTTTGAAAGTAACCCTGTATGTATATATTATATAAATATAAAAAAAGAAGAGGCAAACTAACAAGTTGGTCACTTGATGAAAATTGATCACCGTCATCCAAGGACATCACAACACCCGGAGTATCACAAATGCGTTACCGGCCTTAGAGGATGGAGAGTGTTCTTATCTTGAAGATTCCTAATTCGTATTTGTGTGGAAAAATACCACTCTTGGGGATTGGTTAAACAAATGTTTTGTGCGGGTTAAGAAATGTCTTCGGAATTGCCTTGTTGTAGACCGCCTCGCATCAAGATTATGGGCATCATACATTAAACTCAGACGTAATGTCCGAAGGTGAAACTCATACAATCATGTTATGAATAGAGTTTTTAATTCACAATACCACTGAGAACCGTTTTACGTCAACTTTCAAATTAAAAACCACATTAAAATCCGTCCATCCTCTAAAGTGATACGATGCCACAGACAGAAACGTCAAACACTCACGTCAAACTTGTAACACCCCTTGTTTTGCTAAGGGGTTTAAAAATTATTGATGTATGCAAATTAGTAGTTATAGCTCACAAAGGTATATCATCGGAGATATATCATCCCAAAATTAAGATTAACGGCTCTCCCTGGAATTGTAAAGCTAGTATGACATGATTCAGCTATTAGTAATACCCCGTATAACCCATCCTTTGTCAAAATGTCAATATTAAATTATTTATAACTCAATAATATTTGTCTGCAGAAATACATACTAGCCGTTGCTCGCAATTTTGCCGGCGTGCTGTTACATTCGAGATGTCGTCTTGTATCTTTTAAAGTTTCATTCGTTTTTATGCCATCAGTTATCTGAAAAACATTTCTGTAATAAATACCGTTCGAAATTTGTATCCTGGTCTAATGTACTCGCAGATATAGTATAAATTAGTGAAAATGTATATATATATATATATATATATATATTAAAAAAGACATAAGTATTCTAAACTCTGATTAAAAATGAAATAGTAATATTCTAAAACAGCTTTCGTCTCGTCAGCTATGATGTCGCACGACCTAATTAGGGTCAATCTGGGAGGTTACAAGCTAAAGGTAAAGGTTAAACTGTTCTATTGGATTATTTCGACGGCTACAAACTCTGTCTCGTTCACACTGATATTAAATCCTATGATATGAATTAGACAGTTTATGAAGATTAAATTTGGATATTTCAAATAGCTTTTCAGCTGTTTTCTACGTTACAAAACAGGAAACAAGAGATACCGTGGCCTAAAGACACCATAGGTACTCGTATTACATATGTGTTGTTGTCCGCCGGCCAGAATGATAGGCATAGCCGTTTTAGATGATACTGGGGCCCTTGGACACACATAAACTTAATGCCCAATTTAATATAAAGAAATTAAAGTTTACAATTTTTTTATATGATTTTTGAGTAATCAATTACATTATTTAATTACAGTACGTGTGTCATTAGTAATATTAGTGTGCTGCTGTTTTTTATGATACCGATAATAGCTTATTTCGGGATTTCCGTTGAGCAAAATCTTCTATTAAATCCTCAAGCCACCACCACCACAAACTACAGGCATTCCCGTTCCTACCACCCATCAGAGATGTTTCCGTTTAGCAAGGTGGAGTAGTAGGCAAACTTATACACGCGGTTTAATACCCAAATTTTCTTAAATTTCCATATTGGTACCAGGGGATCCGTCCATTTATTTTTTTAAATCTTTCACAAAAAGAGAAAGATAAAACTCTACAAACTCTAGCATTTGAGCTTACAAAAGGACATAATAACATAATACCTACGTTAGAGTTAACATTAATGACCTGTCCGGAGTGATACCTGCCATTGCTCAAAATTTAAACTGTAACGGAAATTATAAAGTATCATTACGTCAGCACAATTGACATTATTGACAACAAACCGAATACACAATTTGAGGTCATGGTTAAACGACAACACATTTTATATCTTATATTTCTAAAGAGAAAGTTTAATTTGCTTTGGGATTATTTAATTGCATTTGCGTAAGGCAAGGCTTTGTTTGGTGGACAATGGTGGCAATTTTGTCGCGCACTCACTAAACTAATTTTAATCTGTCTCCTTTCAATGAAAGTAACAGAAAGAGACAAAACACTTTTAACGCTGTCAAATTAGACTGTACACGACATTTTTACAGACTTTTAATCGATCTCTCGGAAAACGTTGGTTAAAAAAATCGCAATTTGACATCTTCGGACTAATCTGACATTCCTAAAACGTTCCATCTCTTTTGTTTTTGTTTCATTTGAGAAGGATAGTATGCATCTAAAATAAGTTTAGTTTGTGAACAGCAGAATTACCACCAATGCCATTTTATAATAGAACTTAGGAATAAGTACTACAAAGTAAAATTACACATACGTAAGAGCCAAAAAAGCTACATTTAGAGGCAATCCATATTTTTAAAATTTTGTGACACGTTGTATTAGAAATTATATAATGCATGCTAAATGAAATTGTAAATTAATTGTTATAATTGTAAAAAAATAAATTTCCACACCAGTCACATGTTAAATTAGGTGAAACTAACCTTACAAATTAAACCTTAAGACGTGCAATGTACCCTACTTATATAAACGATTTACTTAATTTTATGCGATTGGTTTGCTACTTATTACATTAACGGACTTAGTGACTTTGGCTAGTCGTGGGTGATCTGATTGCACCTCTGCCTACCCCTTCGGGGACATATGCGTAAAGATGCTTTTGCTTTTTCTTTTTTTTATCTCTATTTTTGCGTTGGAGCTTTTGTGTAGGTGTTGGATTTTCTAACCAACTAAATAACCGTAATTCCCCCCATTTCTTTGCACAATCATTGATTTTACATCATATTACGATGTTTTACAAGAATTTGTCCGTTTAATGTAAACTGATTTTAAACCCTCGTTAGTTGAAGGGTTACGTTCATTATAGAAGAAGAGCTGCATTAAAGATGTAACGAACAAGCTGATTAACAGTGATAAAAGACACTCGTGCGTTGTTGTGGTTATTAACGAAGTTTTTACCCAGCTGCGTGTGCGGATAAGTGTAAAAACTATCATTGTGTGAACGTTTCGTGAGCGGGATTATTTTCTTTCTTAATTTCAATTATAGAATACAAAAAAGAATATACCTATTTACAAGGGCGTTGCCAAGAGGGGGCAAAAGGGGCAGCTGCCCTCCCCTAGAGATTCTAAAAAAATGATAAAGCAAACAGTCTTATGTATGTAACTTAACTTGATCGATTATTCTAGTACTTTTCCTACTAGTTTGCTACTATTTAGAGCGAAATGCAAGGCGAGTCAAAAAGTCGAGGGCACGAGGCTCCCGATTGAACCTACAATGTATATTTTTCTCAATCTGCGTATTAATTTGCCCCCGTCTAGGTTATCGGCTGGCGACGCTCTTGCCTATATATTTCAATCCAAACATCGTAAATTGAATTTTAATTAAAAGTAACCTCACAATTTTGAATTACTGTAGTTTTAGTTTCTGTCCTTTCAGATCAATAAATTTTCATTATAAACTTTAACCATTAAATACAAAGTATGAGAGAAAGATTTATAGCCACAAAAGTTTTGTTACTGGAAATGTATCATGTTAGTTGTTACATTTGTATAAAATTCTTGCAAAATACTCTGTATTGTTAAGAATTCTGTTCATAATTTGTATTTTTAATCTGTTTGAAAAAGAGTGGTATCATGACTTTGTCGTGTTTGTGTGTGTGTGTGTGTGTGTGTGTGTGTGTATGTGTGTGTGTGTGCAGGCATGCGTGCGTGCGTGTGTGTGGTTTTTGTAGTTGCAAGAATAGGACGTAGCTAAGCATAATACTGTTGTGACAGCACTTATTTTCAATTAGAATCCCGTATCAATCTTTTTTACTGACTTTAGACAACGAACGTCGGGGCTTAGGCTTAGTGTTCAAGTCTACTAGCTACCCTAACCGGGTAGGAACGAATAGGTAAGGCGGTAGATCTCTACCCGGGCAATTTCCATATCACTCTACTACCACTAAGTACCTAACTATGATAATAAAGTAATGAAAATAAAAAAAAATATTTATTCGCGGAATGTGAGTTGAAAAGATGTTACAAGATTAAGTATCCTCACGCCCATATCCCCGAAGAGATAGGCAGAGGCACAACCAGGGCACCCACGACTAGCCGAAGACACTAATTCCCACAATGTGATAGGTGGCAAGCCTATCACAAACCGGGCACATAACCAATCACGAGCAACATTTTTTTTAGTAAATTGGAAAACCCAAATTTTCATTTTGTTGTCCGACCCAGGATTCGAACCCGGGACCTAACGCAGTCAAGCCCAACACCTGAACCGCTAGACCACAGAGGTGATTACAAAGGCATTCTAACATATACTACCAAATTTTAAAGTAAGAAAAATTTTTGCCCTAGACAGGATTTGAACCTGTAACCTTTCGTCTCAAGCCGACGAATGCTCTAACCAATTGAGCTACTGAGGATTCAAGTCCCGTGGCGAAATTTTTAATTCCTTTCTAACCCGTTAAAGTAGCTCAATTGGTTAGAGCATTCGTCGGCTTGAGACGAAAGGTTACAGGTTCAAATCCTGTCTGGGGCGAAATTTTTTCTGTCTTTAAAATTTATAGATATTTATCCCAAACACAGGGTAAGTGCTAAAAAAAAAAAAATATATTCTACCAACTTGTAGTGTGCAAATAATAATAGAAGTACTAGTAATATTAGCATTTTACACACATATCCTTCTACCATAATTGTTCAATATGGTACAATTGAGTAATTGCTTTAAATATGCTATAAATCTAATTTGTCAAATTAATTAACTTGACCTTTTTGACCCTTTTGCCCTAGTCCCTTGTCATTCATGTCTTATTTATAATACTGTTATTTCCACAAAGCCATTATTTCTCCCTAGGGTCCCTAAGTGTAAAATTAATTAACTTATGTACTAAATACCCAATTTATCGGAAATCTTATATGCCATTTAGTATTATTATATTTGATTTAAGTTTGTGTGCCATATGCTTAGGTCATTTTAGAAATAGGTTACAAAACATTATCGCCACTCGCCAGTTTTAGATTAAAAAGTATTGAAATAAAACCTCTTTTGTTAAGAAGTAAGCTGCTTCAGTGAAAAAAATGTGATTAGCGGAACTTATCGACAAATAAAATAAAAAGAGATCGTGAGTATCCCGTATAAATAATTAAAAATGTTATTCTTTTATTACTGTTTGTTTATTCATGATGATCTCGAGGAAGTAAATACAGGTCAAATATTTTTCGATTCAGCTCGTAAGAGCCCAGCATCAGTTCGTTTGCTTATGAAAAAAATAGGGTTCTGAATTTGACTTTGTTTTTTAATGGTTGTTACGCGAATTTAATTAATCTTTTTTCAAAAGGTAGCTCGAAAAAAATTATTATAATCGTACTAGTAGCTTTGAGTTGTCCTTGATAATACATATTTTGTTACTTGTTACTACAGAAAAGAACTCGAAACGTAGGATGTTGATAAAATTTATGTGGGACCATCTCGAAATCATAAGCTGTTTTTCGAAAAAATGATTATTAAATCTCGACGTGGTTCCTAACGAAACAGTTGGAGTCAGATTTTGCGATTTTATATTATTATTTTATATATATCTTGTGTCCGTGTGTTTATCACTGAACTCCTCCTTTTTGTGTGTGTACAAGGGGATTTTTCAACCATTCCAGAATGGTTTAGATTCACAATTTGGTCCACTGGAAAATGTTTTTTTTAATATTTTTTTGATTTGTAAGTAGGTCAGCTAGTTATGTATACAAAATATCAATGCCATTTTTCGTTGTAATGTTATAACTCAAGAAAGGGTTCACCTATCCAAACCAAATGTTTAGGCTTTGTTCGGACTATTAAGTGGATGTTTTATGTGAAGTTTGAATTAAATCGGTCAAGCGGTTCTTAATTTATCACATTTTTGTAACAAATGAATTCAATAAATGGCTGATCGTTTTGTTAATGGGTATTTTCTTTCAAATTAAAACTTTTTTCAAATGGGGATTGTACTGTCATATCGAAACTTTTTTTGAGATAAAAGTCTGCGTTAAACCTACTATTTTACACTGGCAAAGAGTAAGGTATAATCCTTCGTACACGAACTAAAATAGCAACCTTGGGCCTATAAATTACCCTTGTCAGTAAGGGATCCAGTAAATCAGATTCAGGCTGAAGCTTTCATTTTCGTAAATATGGAATGAACTACCAATACTGTCGGCTTATTATTAGATACCCGACCAATAGGGTTCTGGAGCCATAGGGCTAATAAAACTTTTTAATTTCGGAATGTACCCATCTATAAATTACTTAATTTGTTTGTTTAAATAATGATGAACAAACCTATAAAATATTTAAAAACCTTACAAAGAAATCGTTTATTTCACACAGATCATACAGTCCCTGCATTAAACATTCGTCTCTGCAGCCTAGCGGTTCAGGCGCTGGACTTGATTGCATGAGGTCCCAGGTTCGATTCCCGCGTCAAGGAACAAAAAAATTAGGTTTTCCCAATTTTCTAATAAACAAAATGTTGCTTTTTGTTGGATTTGGTGTGGGCCCGGTTGACGATAGGCTTGCCACCTATCACATTGTGGGATTTAGTGTCTTCTGATAGTCGTGAGTGAACTGGTTGTACCTCTGCCTGCCTCTTCGGGATATGGGCGTAAAGATACTTTTACTCTTATTATTATCTGATAATTTGTTTGTCGAAATAATGACGATTTACTTACCTTTGAAACATGTAGAAAACCTAAGAAATAAAGAAAATCGTTTATTTTAAATTGACTATGCAAAAGGCACTTGTGACTTCTATATATTACCAAAATCTAACAACGGAATGAAACGCGGCCACATTATGATCCGATAAAAGAAACTTTTAGCTTTTCTGTTTTCTTCATTATTCAATTAGAATACAATAATTAAAGTATGTTGTATTTATAGGAGATTATTTTCTTTACTAGTAACTAATTACTAAAGAAAATATGTCAAAATCGTTTAAACGCAGTAAGTCTGTAAAAATCCGAATTCAATTATTTTATTAATTCGTCGCGATTCGATAATACGTCTTTCGAAAGATAGTTCATGATTCCAAGATGGTCCCTTTGAATTTCATCAACAGCCCACTCGTGGTTTTGAGCAATAAGAAGAAATAAATAAAGAAAGAAAATATATTTATTTGCGGAATATGCGTGTTGAAGATGTTACAAAATTATTCAAGCTATATTGCATAAATATGATGTTCATTAATTAACATTTCATTTAGGTTATTAAAAAATTAACTAGCTGCCTGTTCCGGCTTCGCTCGGACGGCAATTTTTTTAATCCTAAATTGATATGTAGGTTATCCTATCTTTCAAGTTGGATCAAACTGCACACGGTGTACAAATTTGATTGAAATTTGATTGAACTAACTACGTGACACGTAATTCATATATATTAAGATATGGGACCACCTCGGAATAATTATGTCCCTACTTTTCTAAAAAATCAAATTATTTTAGGGCGAGTAACCGCGTAACAAACGTACAAAAAACTTAACAGTCGAAATAAGAACGTCGTCATTTTAGAGTCGATTAAAAAAAAACATGGTGAAATATGTGTTAAGCTAGATGGCATCACTGCGCACTTTACTTGCAGATGTTTAAATTATATTTATCGGAAAACATATCCTTCGGCAGAATGGCGTATGAAAATATTTGCCT
>NJDC01002225.1:88228-124573 GCA_002245475.1 Calephelis virginiensis | reverse complement strand
TTCAGGAAATCGATGTTAAGTAATCTAAATATATTTTAATGGCTTGCTTGTAACTTAATTTATTTTGATAGAAGAAGGCGTTACTTTGCGGAAATCCATACTTAAATCCAGCTAACACTAAACTGTTTTATTAGCACCCACAATACATACACTACTAAAAACTCAACGTACGTTTCGCTTCGTAACCGAAGCATCATCAAGAGAATTCGACCGCAAGAGAATTCGGTCGAGCAGACACGACCTGTGTCTGCTCGACCTTCGTGGAGTGCAGTATTAAGTATTGATGCTCCTGATGATCAGGATAGCACTTTGCTATCCTGATGGTAGAGACAACCGTATCTTATAGACACTATTAGTGCTATAAAGGCGTCGCCGTCCTGCTACCGTACCATGAATGCATGATATCATGGTATGATATCAGTATGTATTAGTATTAAACCAATAGCAGCATAATAGCATAATGTTTCCATGTTGCTAAATGTCCACTGACAAAAGCAACTTTATGGCATACGTCACGAGGCTGTCTCTCTTTGATGACTTTTTTTTAAATCTGTGTTATATATAAAACCGAATGTCCATTTCGCGCGGTCATCGCATCGCACCCGAACAGATGGACCAATTTTGCTTATTCTTTTTTTGTTGCTTTTGTTATTGTCACGAGAAGGTTCTTATGAGGAAAAAAACTGGGAAAATTGAAGGGAAAATGGGAAAAACGATACCTATTTTAGCTTTTACCATACAAACTATTAGTAATTGTTTATACCAAGCGATGCAAAACTCGCCCGGTCGGTTAGTAATAAATAAACATCCCTGGACAAGCTACACAAATTGAGTTTAACCCCGAATTAAGAAATATCTTATTAATTATTAATTTATTATTTAAATAATATTGTTTTACGGCCTTATGGTAACATCCTGTGACTGGAGCGGTAGACAGGCGAACTGCGATTTCTTCTAATGACCTTCAACTCCAGATCGGGACATGAATAACACTGTCATTATGGTGTCAGGATTTTATTTAATAAATATTTAGTTATTTTCAAATACTGGTAATACAAAAACTGGTAAAATAAAAAAAGTAATGGTAACTCTTTGAATTGAAGGCTAGTACCATCAAACCGTAAGGAGAGAATAATTTGTGGTTGCTCGGCGGCGGCTCCTGGCATGACAATCAATCATATCACTAGTGCCCGGTTCTTATAATTAAAGAAACGTGTTGCGTTAGTTTAATAATTTGTAGTTTGCTCAAAAGTAAGAAAGCGTACCTCATATTATCGAAGAATGTTTAAAGTTACTGTCGAAAACGAGCAACCGTTGTTAGTAATTTTACTAATCGTACAAAATAATCCGTAATCAAAACGACTCGTTTCTTGAATATAGAAACCAGGCATAGAAGTTCCGAAGATTATTTATGTTGCTTGAAGATCAGTTCTCAGTTTTTAGTACCACCAACTATGGTGAAAAGTGCATCCCTCTCATCGAATTTAGATATTACAGACGCAAAACGCGAAAAGACATGATAGTTATCTACCAGATCAAGATGCATATAAAAATAAAACATGAACTGATATAAAGATTAACAACCTCAAAAGAAACAAAATGTAATTATTGCTATGTCATAAGGAACTAGAAGACCCATCCCATTTTCTTCACCATTTACACGACACGACAGTAACTGCATCAGGTACATCATCATCTAATTCTAAAATTGATGAATTAACAAAAATTGTGGAGCTTAAAAACTTGATCACGTTCCAACTAGTTGTTCATCAGTTATGGCTACCTCACCTCGGATCCATTAAAAAACTGTCAACATCTGTTCGTTAATAGCCTAGTGATAGCGTAGCAAGCATACAGTCAAATTGATGATCACTCTCTTCTTTTTGGAAGCTCATTAGAAATAAATGCCTAGTATATCACAAAATGACTTTGTGGTCAACTTTCGTGAAGTGCAATCCAATTCTCTTACGATGGTTTGGTTGCGACGCAAAACATTCACCATCTTATTAATAAAAATCGCTTACAAATTCAAATTCAAATTCAAAATAGCTTTTATTACGTAGATCCATATACAGATTCTTGTAACGCGTCTATATAATTCTAAAAACTACCACCGGATCGGAACGCGGCCACTCACTGAGAAGATCCGGCGAAAGAAACTCAGCGGGCTTGTCTTTTTTCTTATAAATCTAATTTACAAAGTTACATTCATAAATAATTTGCAGAGATTGGCATGAGGAGCAATTAATCCCAAGCATTTCTGTCTTCTAAATATTCTGAAATCTTATAATAACCCTTACCATACAACTTTATCTTAATACATTTTTTAAATTTATTAAATGGTAAGTCTTTAATATGCTCGGGAAGTTTATTGTAAAAACGTATACATTGGCCCATGAAAGAATAACTGATTCTGTGGAGACGAGACTTATGCACAGCAAGATTGTTTTTATTCCTTGTGTTTACAGCGTGTACATCACAATTTTTCTTAAACAAACTTATTTTTTTATAGACATATATCAAGTTTTCAAAAATATTAATTACGCTAATTAATTACGCTAAGTATTATCCGAGGTTACACTGCAATAGTTACTCCCCGAGTAATCGAGTATTATCTTCGCATTAAAAACTTTATTAATAAACGTGGTGTAGCCATAGAAAAACTATACATTTCTTGCACTGGCGTTAATGCGTATCTTATGGCCACACACTTATTTTGTAAGCAAAAAGAGTGAGTTAGAGAGTACTGAATGAGCTAACATCTACGAAATATGATATAAATGACAGCGTCAATTTGACAATTAACGTATTGTTCTTTGGATTGGCGGGAACTTTTGAATAGGATAGACCCTCTTTTTAAGGTGAACTTTCCAATCTTAACAATTAAAGATGCAAAATCTGGAAAAAACTTAATAACAGAATCGCTTAACTGATAAGCACATTACACATTATTATTACAGATATAAAGTTAAGTAATACTTATTTATGAATATGTGTCAATAAAATTAGTTGACAGGAATAGCTGAGGATTACCAAGTTTCATGTAGGACATTCATTGTTTGTACAGTTTTATTTAAAAATAACAAGGATATGCTTAGTACGGTAACAGTAATCTAGTACAGGCAAGAGGCCCAAAGCTAAAAATACTAGTATTGGAAATGCGAAATATACAATGTGACTTTAGAAAAAAAACTGGTCTGGTACGTGAAATGTAGGTTTATAACTTCATAAAAGTGGTGTAACCATATTATAATAACTCTTTCCTATGAGTCCCTATCTTACGAGGGACGAAAGGGTATGTTATGGTAACACAAAACATATTTTCGTCCCATGTGGGGGAAACGTATAAAAATTACTAGCGCGCTTTTTTAGGATTTCCTTCAAATGAAAATGAAAAAAAGTAAAAAATAAAAAAAAACTGAACAACTAAATTGTTATAGTTATAAAAATATTATACATAACTTCAAACATGATAAACTATAAAACTAAAACAGTGTAAGACAAAAGTAATAAGCTGAGATTCTCGGCGTTTTGTGTAGGTTATTAAATACAAAGTTTTGTTTTATAAATGAAGAAGATGATTATCGCAATAAAACGGGCATGGTACCGGGTAAGGGAGAAGATTTATTAAAGACAAGCTATGAAAACTATACGATAAATAAATGTTTGGCATATTTTTAAAATAGCTGTGAATGGGTTCCTGTTATGACAAAAATAAACATTGGCTATCGCGTCTAAAAATAAAACTGAAAATGAAGGTACGAGTATCATAGGGAAATAAAGGAGTTAAACAAAATTACTTTAGAAATAAACCTGGTCTAAAAAAAGAAAAAAACTAAAGGCTTAAATTATGCATTTGACAAATTATAATTAAGGGATTTTTTCTGTTTATTTAGGTATCTATTTTTTCTAAAACAGCTATTTCATAATTTGGGATAAATAGAAGAAATGTTATGATGGAAGAGGCAGTATGGCAATAGATCTTAGCGTGTCTCAAAAGGAAACATAGATTTAAAAAAAATTTACTTACAACATATTTTTTATTTTAGCTTATAAACTTTACTTTCTATTTCTTAAAGCTTTTCAAACTTAACATTAAATAACGCAATTAAGAATCGCAAGCTAAGTTTTATTACGATTTTTGATGGAATGCAATAACCTATTTTCGGAAATATTAAATAATGTCAAGATAGTCGATCCTTAATCTGTCTTTAAACGATGTAGGAGCATGGAATATCTTTATGTCAGATATCAGCTTCGAAATAGTTTACTACATCTCTACTCCATCTTTATCAACAGTGAATTTGTGTAATGTCATGTTTTACCATAGAGCAAAGTTTCACTCGTAATCTACGTTTATTAATAAGACGGTCAATGTACGTTTTGCTTATTATATGTAATGTTACAACTGAAACAGTGAGATTCGAGAGAGAGTGAAATAAAAAAAAGTGTTTGTGTTAAAATGAGAAAGGAACGAAAAATACATGCTACCATTCTTCAGTTATATAAAAATAGTGATAGATGAAAGATTCACACAGCAGATATGCAATAAAAATGTGGATTGATGTAGGTTCTCGGGAAGACCTAGGTTGAAATTCTACGATCAAATCGCTAGGGTATTCTGGAACCAGCATTTTTGTACAAAAAGAGTAATGAATATGGAGGAAGCCAGGATTGTGGGATTTAGCACTGGGTGCTACCTGCCTACCTCGTAAGGAACTTGGTGTAAAAATATACCATCCCGCGGTATGAAGTGTCTATGCCAGAAATAAAGTTTCTGCAGAGTTCAGTAAGTGTTCTACTTATTTCATTGGACGTCAACAAGTCGAGTGGGCCCGATGGTATCCCTCTGATTGTTCTCAAAGTGTGTGCTCCTGAGCTGGCATCGGTTTTAACGCAACTCTTCCGGCTCTCCTATTTATCAGGCATTGTACCGAATTCATGGAAGTCCGCTTTAGTACACCCGATCCCTAAAAAAGGTGACCGCTTCAATCCATCCAATTAAGCTCTTAAGGTACCTAGAGGAGCACCAGCTATTAAATGATCATCAATACGGTTTTCATCGTGGTCGTTCAACTGGTGATCTTTTGGTTTACTTAAAACACCGATGGGTGCAAGCAGTCGAAAGCAAGGGAGAAGCATTGGCTGTCAGTTTGGACATAGCGAAAGCCTCTGATCGGGTATGGACGAAGGCGCTTCTACCGAAGCTTCCTTGTTACGGTCTTCCTGAGAAATTATGTACATGGATCACTAGTATTTTGACGGGGCGTAGCATCAAGGTCGTTGTTGACGGTGTGTGCTCGGAGTCCAAACCTATCAATGCTCCTACTTTGTTTCTTCTGCATATCAATAATATGTTGCAAATTAGTGACACTCATTGCCATGCAGACGACACTACTGGAGAAGCCTTATACTTAGGCCGACATAATATATCGCGGGAACATGTCATCGAGAGCCGGAACCAACTTGTGTCTAAAATTGACAATCTTTTGTCTGAAATTTCGTTTTGGAGCTAGCAGAATCTGGTGCAATTTAACCCTAACAAGACACACGTTTTCCGCCAAAAAGACTCAATTTGTCGCAACTCCTCGATTTGAGAGCGTTTCCCTTTCTGCCACAGCCTGTATTGGTATACTCAGCGTTGACATTTCGAGTAATGTTCAATTTCGTGGTCATCTGGAGAAGAAGGCTAAAATAGCCTCTAAAAAACTGGTGTGCTCAGTAAAGCGAGACAGTATTTCAAGCCGACCCATCGCTTACATCTATATAAAGTGCAAATTCGGCCTCATATGGAGTACTGTTCTCAACTCTGGGCAGGGGCTCCACAGTACCAGCTCCGTCCGTTTGACCGCATTCAACGTTTAGCAATTTGAATTGTCAATGACCGGGCAATTACCAATCGACTTGATTCCTTGACGTTGCGTAGAGATGTTGGGTCACTCAGTGTTCTCTACCGCATCTATCATGAGTAATGCTCTGAGGAGTTGTTTAGTTTAATTCCAGTCGCTGATTTCCACCTTCGGACATCGCGTCAGAGCTTAAGGTATCATGCCCATCATCTTGATGCGTGGCGATCTACAACTGTGCGATTCCGAAGACATTTTTTACCTCGTATAACACCTTTGTGGAATCAGTTACCGAGGGCGGTATTCCCAAACGATTATGACTCAATAAAAGAGCGTACTCACTCCTTAAAGGTCGACAAAGCATCTGTGATCACTTTCCATCAGGTGACCCACTTGCTCGTTTGCCTTCTCTTCTATAAAAAAAAGACCTCATTTTCTAACGTTCTAAAATACAACAAAACATCCTTACAAAATATCCAAATTATTAACAAAAGAAATAAAAGGTGCAGGTATAATGTTGGAATATAAAGTAGGTATTACAACACTTTTTATAACATTAAAATATGTTGACTTCAAATGATTATAGACCAAACAATTCAACCCAGTACGGATTCGATCCAAATAGTTATTCATATCGCTAATTGCGTTTGATATGTCTCCGACTTGAAAGTGTAGATCAACTTCATCAAGGAGAAAATTTGAGTGGATAATATTTGTAATAGTATTAATAGATGTTGAAAATAAAAATGGTGAAACGATATTTCCTTGAGGAACGCCACCTTTAAATCAATTCAATTGGATTTGACATGACCAGAGATAAGACATTGTGTAAGTGCATTTTAATTCGAACTGAATCAGTAGAACATGTTTAAAGTTGCAAGTTCCCTGATTAATAAAACAAAATCTATCGAGTTAAAAGCACTAACAAAATCTACGAGAAAGAGAACAATAATATTTTTCCGTCAATAGCTTGACGTGACGTGACGTGATGATAATCAGTCACCCGAATCAACGCAATGACAGTACCATGCCCATAGCGAGTCTCAATGATTTGGATCAAGAAGTAAATTTTCTGGAATCAGCTAATTGGGAGTATACTATGTACCTTAGAAAGAAAAGGAAGGATTGAAATAGGGCGAAACTGAGAAGGAAAAGAGGAAATATGTATCTTTGGTAAGAATAATGTATGTCATCTTCCAAGCGTCAGGAAAAAAGTCAGAAGTCAAAAAGAAATTGAAAATGTTAAGGATTTTACAAATCCTGAAAGTTTGGGAGTAATCATACGCGATCGTACACGATCATTACTGTTAGCATCAAAGACTATTTCTTTGATGCTAGTCTTTAATCAAATTATCCAAAATTACAGTACGAGTACAAAAATAGACGTTAAGGGAATTTCAATCAACTCTTGGTGAGTGTATGGCGAGAAGACTTAAGAGCATCGTTAACATAGTTACGATTTCGTAACGATTTGTAAACATCTTAATCCTCATCTGTCGAAAACTTTGAAAAATATCTTTGAGTTTTGTCTCTTTTCTTTATGATACACTTGATATCATCAGCAATCTAAGGAGCTGGGTTGTACTTGCGTCTGACCTGTTTGGAACATATTCGTCATAGATGTCTAACAAAATCTCATTAATATTGTTGCTATAAGTTAGTAAGGATCAGTCAACAGAATAAATTTCAGTTTTTTAAGCAAATGCATATCAATATTCGACCTCTCACATTCCACGTGCCTATTTGACACTCTCCACTCTTCGATTCACCTGTACCGGCTTGGCGTGATGGGTGGCGGCCCCTATCGCCGAATCGAGGCTGGATCGGTACGCATCACCTCCAGAGAAAGCCCTAACCCGCTCTGCGGCACTTTTCGAAACCGGCGTGTTTGTATAAAAAGGGTAATGAATGTGAAGGAAGCCAGACAGGTTTGTCAGGATCATGAGGTCTGGCACTCGATACTTTCTGCCTACCCCGTAAGTGACTTGGCGTGTAGATATGTATGTATGTATGCATATCAATATCTTTGTAATATCGGTGTATTATGTAAGATTTTTTTATCAGTACGTATCTTATAAGAGAGGGAAATGAGATCATGATAAGAGAAGTACGGACTCGCTCCGAATTAGATATAATTATCAAACCAAGTAGTAAAAGGATGGAATTAGGAAAATGGTAAACATGAGAGAGAAGCAGATTAAAGAGATTAACGTAAGAAATAACATAACAAAGTTTTTGAGTAAGGTGGTAATTTTTAAATACAAAAGTGTTAAAATCACAAAAAATAAAAATACCGTTATAAAGAGGATACAAATCGTTGAGCAAAATTATCAACGATAGGGAGGTAACCAATTAGGAGAAAAGGACTGTAAAACACTACAAACGGACTTTGGAGTAGCTAGAGGCTACTTTTACAAATATGTATTTCGCGAAATCAGTTTAAAAGTTTTGAGGATAACGTAATTAGAGGGAAAATAAATAGCTACGCCAAAAACCCCTCTTTCAATTATGTCATTTAGCACTAGTTTGAAGCCAGGTGGCCAAAAACTGGTGAGACGAAAGTGAGGGCTCAAGAAATTTTTCAGAAATCAAGAGCATCTATAGGTAGGCCATTGAACGTTGTAAGGAAATCTGCATAATATGCAGGTATCTTCTGCGTATTAATCTGAATATAATGACAATCTTGTAATACATAGATACAAGAATTAATAAAATGGAATACCCATACCATACCCGGAAACGCACACAACTAAGTGCTCATCGCGACTCGCCCGGATTGGTACCACCACTTTATCATTCCTGCCGCCATAACGTCAGTGCTTGCCGTTAACGTATTCCAATTCAGAGGAGCCGGTGAACTTACTTTTGCTCGAGGCCTAAAACCCCGGTATCAGGTTGGCAACGCACCATTACCACATTTCGTGTCTCTAACGGCGTGAATTTCTTACCATCAGGAAATCCGACTGCTTGTTTGCCATCCAATATCATACAGATAAAATAATAATAAATACAAATGCCTGCCCCCGTTGGGAATCCATCCCGATCCTCTTGGTTGGTCGGTGGATAATAAAAACAGAATATAATTTAAATTATTTGTAAATGATCTGTAAGCTCGAAAGTATTATAGAACCTGTCACTTCTTTAAAACGAAAGACAAGCGAAGGCCAATTTACATCGCGAATTTCAGTAAAATACGGTGATGTTCCCCGAGAGTGTTGCTTCAGCTTGTTACAAGTAAATTAGGCGCTTAGTTAAATGGCTCCAGAAAATAATTTATGGAGCTTATTTAGAAGTATGTCGTCTATTTAGAAAACATTTTAAAGATAATGTTCAGGAGTTAGTTTAAGTTGTAGTAGGAACAAACTGTTCATTATCACAAAAATGTAAGAAAATATTATTTGTTATCTGTTGCGTATATTTGTGTATTACTGGGAAAGTGGTAATGTTGCGTTGCCAACCTGCAGCTGGCTGATACATGGTGAAATAAAATTGCATTTACTCTTTCAAAAACACTTACACAATATATTTTCATTTCAATTCATTACTTCACTATTTATATAACATTTTCGCGAAAAAGATCTATTGTTCTTAACTTTTTATGCAAATTTTTTTTTAATCATGGTTTTATCAATAACTTTTAACAGACTTTAGAAAAACAAGGAAGTAGTATGATCGACTATTACATTTTTTTTATGTAAGTTAATTGATTTCGATTAATGTTTTTTTTTTAATCGATCTCTCCCTTATTTCCGAGCCAAATCATTTTGAGATCAAAAATTATTATTTTTGTTTAAAAGTACGTCCGAGGCTTTTCCATTGTCACCAAGTCTGGATTTGAAAATGAAATCTCAGGGAAAACAAAAAAGATGTTAATTTGTGTGTACCTGGATTAATTACTTATTGAAATCGAAGTCGGTTTCTTGCAGTTTTGATGCAAGCCATAGTTTCCAGAGATATCTTACAAAGTAAAAAAGTTTTTTAGAACCGCTTTGACTTTCCTAACCTATAGATTCCCTGAACCCTCTTTAAGAATCCTTGGACCAAAAACATATTTATTTTGATCTACTTCACTGAAGTGTACAATAGTAGTTTAAAAGCATTTAGTAATTATATTATTAGTTTTCGTACTTCGCAGTAATAGCTTGGAGTTTTCCTACCCTAAACTAATAGATGACACTTGTGCAATTTAATCCAGACGTCAAAAACAAGGCAAATTGTTCCAAATGGAATCAGCATTACCCGAAATTCTACGAATCCTTCAGCTTGTTTCAATACAAGTTGTCGAGAACTGGGAAGTTAGAATTACAAGTTCCAAATACTCTGCTACAGAAGTGTATCTACTGTCTCTTTATTAAGACTGTAACACGAGCTTTTCTGGCTCTTAACATTTGTTTTCGGAACTTGCAAACTGCTACCTTGGTAAGAAATATCTGTCGCTTCAATTACCTCAATTGTTTTTTTTTTTTTTATATAAGAAAACAGCGAAGAAACTCATGACTCTACAAATGGTAAGAGACGACCGTGGCATACGAAACATATGAATATACGAAAATCCGTTCAGTAATTTTAAATTTGTCGCAGACAAATCCGAAGCTGGGAGACTATTTTGTTATGTGTACTGATAGTATTGGAATTTCACCAAATCCAGCAAATGAAAAGTAGATCTCCAGCAATGACTATAAGATCAATACGATGAAACAAAAAAACGTCTCCTAGACTCTGAAATTCATTTCATGAATAATAAAAAGTGAGGTTTAGTAGTCTTAGAAATTCATGTGGGTGTTAGATCCTTACAAATAAATGTTCAATATTTCAACCTAACATCAAAAGAAATAATATTAAATAAATGGAAAACATTCAAAAGATATCGTGCTTATCTTGAGTGACGAAGAGTGCTGTTGAAAAATTAAAGATGTTTTGTTAACATTTTTGGAGCTTTTGTTATGGTTACTTGTATATATTATATTGCATAGAAAAATATGTTTGCTTATTGAAGTTAGTGAACGTTTGAGCTCGAATACTTTATGTTACTAACTGTTGCCCTCGGCGTTGCCCGCGTGGTTAATCGTCCTATAGGAACATTTTTTCGGGGTAAAAACTATCCTATGTGTTAATTCAAGTTATCCTCTATGTGTATGCAAAATTTAATTAATATCGGTTCAGTAGTTTTTCCGTGAAGAAGTAACAAACAAACTTTCGCATTTGTGATATTAATAGGATAATAGGATTGACATCTAAAATCCCCCGATTTCGTCTTTGAGTCACTGATTATCATCAAAACTCATGTAGTACTATTTGAAGTCATAGAAAGCTGAAATTTCGCTGTATTATCAATATCATTTCTTTAAAATATTTTTTTAACATATCACATAAAAAGCATGGTAATATAATAAACAGTATTTGTAAAGTATCTTCATACAAACGGGCGAAAAAGCGTTTACACCTTTACGTCTCGAGTTCGGTATGCACTAGTTACATACGTAGTACACATCATTCGCGGTGGCGCCGCCACTGTGACGAACGATAAATTTAAAAGCGATTTTCTTATTTTTTTAAACCATAGGTATGCATGCGATTTGTGAATGTGGTTTTGGTCTAATAAGTCAGAGTATTTACTTAATATGGCAAAGAACAATTACAGATTACATATAGTGTGCTGTTTTGAACTTCCCTTAAGATGGTAAGGATGGGTTCTTATGAAATTTGGTATTCAAAAACTCCACCCGCATTTTATTGAAAATTTATTATTTTTCATTTGTTATAAGAAATACAAAGTTTGCAATCACAAAATTCAATTAGGCATCTAATGCCTATATGAATTTTTTAATCGTAATATCACAAAAAAACTACGTCTTATGTAGTTGAAACACTGAAGGAGGAGAGCCCTATCGCGTGTTGACGCACGACTCGGCTGTTTCATAAATAGAGCCTAACCCGGCTCTATTGTACATTACATTATCGTGTAAGAAGAAACATATCAGAACTAAAACCCGGTATAAACTAATAGTTATTTATACTAATTTTTAAATAATTCAGGCCCAATTTTGCTAAATCGGATAAATTGATGCAACCTAAACTTGACTAATGGCAGATGCTAATTCCTGTGCCAAAAACTAAATAAAAATTAAAAAGAAACTTAAAATAAAAGCTCATTTCATTTTTTTAGAAGTTAAGTTGGATTTGTAGACTACGCTTATAGAAAAATTCTACAATTGCAAGAACTTGAAATAAATTCCTAATGTAATTACTGAGAAAGTCTTACTACACAATTGTCTTCGTGGCACCAAATTGTCAGGATATCTAAAGGAAACTAAGATACGTTTGTAAAGTTGTGAAACATGGCGCTTTTCCAACGAGGACAATGATATTACGTTTAGAAAACCTTAGTTTAACAAAAGATACTGTAAGTATTGTATTTATTTACGTTTTATTTCGCTTTAAGATTTTTCAAGTTATGTAGTAACTTTTAACCAACTTCCATCTGTCAACTTGGCACTCCCGTGCCCCCCAATACGAACAAAGAGCGTGTGTACTACTTTACGGGTACTGACTTTTCTCGAAGCGTTTCGTTAATATTTTGAACCCTTATAACTTTGGTTTGGAACTTAGATTGTGTTGTATAAACATTTTTTTTCAGAATGAGATGTCAGTGGACTCTAAAAATATATTATTTCATTATATTGCTGTTATACTTTAGATGTTATTGAAATTTTAAAATCCCTATTTCTTCATGATCGTGGTTATGATCAAAACTTGTGTCCCCAGGTCCTAGAACGCTGAAGCTTCGTATTAAAGGTAATATTAGTACACAAACAACTAAAAAAATCTGAAATTTAGACTATTTTCACTTTCCTGGGAATAAATGAGGTGATGAGAGTTTACATGAAAGATAAATAAGTAACTTTACGCCCATACCCCGTAGATGCAGACAGAGGCCAGACCACCCACGACTAGCCGAAGACTATAGTCCCACAATATGATAGGTGGCAACCCTATCGCCAACCGTGCACATATCTTATTCTCGGCAAAGTTATACTTAATAGAAACTTGAAAATAAACATGAAAGATATTTTTTTTTAAACTTTTTAACTTGGGTTTAGTTGATGTCAGTTTAACAAAATTCTGTAGATAAGACCCTGACATGACTTATCAAAGATATATTATAATGTATATTATGACTTATGACTAATTATAATTGAATCCCGATTTTGGTAAATTTGATGCAAATTTCTACTTGACTAATGGCAAAACACTGACGTGAATGCCAAAACCTCAAGATAGAAAGAAGTTTATTGTCATTACGTACTGGAATGACTTTTTGACCAAACTTTTGAAAATTGAACTTCAGTTGTAATAGCCCTGATGATAATTGTATAGTGAAACCGGTTGGCCAAAATAAAATAATAAAAATACATTCTGGAAAGTACAAGTGTTATTGAGAAGTTGTACCAATATTAAGTCTTCAAAGTCAAAGTTTTACTGATGAACCAATTGAAATGAAACTGAACAAAAAGAACGTTCATAAAACCGTAAAAGAACCATTAAACTTGCTTTAAAAAAACAAAATTTAGAGGTAACACAAACCTCGTCATTTAGAAGTTGGTTAAAAGTAGGCAATAAAACCGGAATGAAAATTCTAAAGCGGTCACTGCGTCGTTGGTCAAGTGGATAGCGTATACGCCTGGCTACACTGACATACTACAAAGCTCGGATTCGATTCCCGACGGGGCAGGCATTTGTGTAATGAACATTTAGATGTGTGCATTTCCGAATCTGGGTGTATATTGAATTTTTTCTGGTATCTATTTAAATAATTCTATGTATTGGCATCGTTGACTAACACCCATAACACAAGTACTTATATAATTTGCTTACTTTGGAATTGGAGTTAGATTCAATTTGTGTAACTTGTCCAGGATTATTAATTTATTTATAATTTAAAATCTACTGTACACTTTGAAAAAATCCGAAACGGAACGTAGTTAATTGCTATACTTAGAACATATTTTTTTATTAAATTAAGGATTTCTAAATGTAATAATATCTTTGCACTCGTTGCAAAAGCGCCATGTTTCAAAACTTTACAAACGTAGGTGTCTTAGTTTCCAGGTATCCTGACAATTTGGTGCCACGAAGACAATTGTGTCGTGTGACTATCTAAGTTATTACATTAAGAGTTTATTTCAAGTTGCTGCAGTTGTAGAATTTTCCTTCTAAAAGAAATAAAGTAATAATCTGTGAATGAGGTGTTTTTTTGAGATTTTTTTTTATATTTGTTCAATCACGTGGGACAAGCTAAGACCTTTATTCCATGCTGCCACGTCTTCCGTAATAACAAATTCTTTTTCTTTGTTATTTATTTTCAATTCACTTCTTAAGTTTCATTTATTATATTCATTAGTCGTTATAGAATGTCATGTCAAGTCTCGAGTAAAGCGGTAGCCTCCTTAGCAGAAGCTCTAGTTTTGTGAGATTGGGCGGCAAAGAGGATAGATACGCGATACACTGGTTTCTTCAAAATTATTTCACCTGTGTACTTTAACTAAATAAAATTGAACTAATTACCACCTACGTTAACCAATTTCACTCATAATTAACAACATTACGAAAAATCTACGACCATCTTCATTCAAGATGAAGCCAAAAATCGTAAGTTTTGTTTTTGTTTATTTTTATTTTTAAGCATATTTTTTGGCATAATAGCATCCGCCTTTAGCGAAATTTAAGTTTGCATTAAGTTAACCGTTTTAGCAAACTACATGTTTGTAAATACATATTTGATTTTTCTTGTTTTGTAGTAGGTAGTCATGAGTTTTTTATCCTCGATTATTGCTATTTATTATTGATTATTATTTGATTATTTTTTTTGTTTGAGATCATCTCTGTCTTTCAATTTAATAGAATAGATACTCCAAATATATAAATATATACAAGTATATTAATTAAAATGTATAGGTAATATGCAATAATTTATATACTCAATTAATTTGGATATTACTATAACGATTTAAATTTTCTTGTTATATGTTTAACTATACTTATAATAAAATTCTGAAAGAAGCATTGTCTTTATGGCTAGTGTGCTGCTATCTTAGCAGTATTTACAACCTCAGACTCTGTGAGCAAGCAGAGTGCTGAATCATTATCATTATTTAAATGGATGGATGCAACATCAGCAACAACAAGCAAAACATCCTAATCTGATAACTAGATGGTATTATGTTTTTTTTATGATATTGGAAGACAAACAAGCAGACGGATTTCTTGGTGGTAAGAAATTACGCCGCCTAGGTACACCAATGGTGATAATGATGCATCGCCAAGCTGAGGCCGGGCCGGAGAAAGTAAGTCTACCGTTCACTTTATCCTCCGAACTGGAACTCGTCTACGATAAGCACTGACGTTTTAGCGGCAGGAATAGGTAAGGCGGTGGTACCAATCCGGTTGAGTCGCTGCGAAACTCTACCACCTACTCAGATGTCACGGTGTTAGTCATGGTAAGCCTATGCTCGCCTTTTACGAGCTGCCTGGCACAGGAAGGTAGATGGTCTATTCTGCAAAGGAGCCCGGACCAACACGGTGAAAAAAGCTTTTTGTAAAGCATTTTATCCAAATTTATGTCGCGATACAGTCACTGCTCGTAATTGCCCTCTTTCTTACTGGAGACAAACTTACCCACATAATCTAAAATTTGTTTATTTGTTATTAAATAAGATTTGCTTATTTATTGTTTTGTTATTTGAATGTTTAGCGGACAAGTTTATAGCAAAACAATTTTGACAGAGGATATCGATTACGATCATATAAATTGCAAGTGCATTGAGTGTTTCAATATTTCGATAAAATATCAAATATTTCATCGTCTGACAATATCTATCGGTAGTGTCTTCTAAATCGGTGTCTACTGGCCGCAAGCCAAATGTATTACGGACGAACACAGTAAAATGCAGTAAACATGCAATACTTCTAGCTAAACAAAATAACTTAACGTGTAGTTCTTTTGCTAGTCTGTGGTAAGTTCTAGAACTTTAAATATTAAAAGTTACTTTTTACTCTTCAACTCCTAGTGAAAATGGTAAATTTAAAGAAAATAGTTCAGAACCCTTTGCTAGTCTGTGGTAAGTTCTAGAACTTTAAATATTAAAAGTTACTTTACTCTTCAACTCCTAGTGAAAATGGTAAATTTAAAAAAAATAGTTCAAAACCTTTTGCTAGTCTGTGGTAACTTCTAGAACTTTAAATATTAAAAGTTACTTTACTCTTCAACTCCTAGTGAAAATGGTAAATTTAAAAAGAAAATAGTTCAGAACCTATCACGTTTAATTTTAACGGAGTTAGTCTAGTTATTAATATTAACAAAAGTTAGAGCTATATTATTTAAAACGAAAGAGCTCGTTTCGCATTAATGATTATAATATGTGTCTGTATTATCAAAACTCCAAAACAAATCGAAAAATTTCAACGTAAATTCTTCTATTTGTAAGCTTAATTATAGAGAGTTTTTTTCGGGCGCGACCAACCTCAAGGCTCGGGTTCGATTCCCGACGGGGGCAGGCATTTATGTGATGAACATTTAGATGTCTGCATTTCTGGGTCTGGGTGTTTATTAAATTTATTCTATTTATAAATAGGTACCTATTTAAGTATTTCTATGTATTATTATCGTTGAAACCGAATCTGGGTGTATATTGAATTTATTCTGGTATCTATTTAAATAATTCTATGTATTAGTATCGTTGACTAACACCCATAACACAAGCATATAATTTGCTTACTTTGGGGTTAGATTCAATTTGTGTAACTTGTCCAGTGAAATTTATTTATTATTATTATAGCAGAAAAAGAAAGCCCTCAACATACACTCGTATGTTTTACCCAATACCTATGTTAAGTGAAACAGCCAAGCTATTTTGATTAAGTTCTAAAGTTTAAAAAGTTAAGGTATATAAGGCATGTAGAGTCAGAAACATGAAGCTATAGACTACAAGCGGAGGTTTTAACTTCTAATAGAGTATTGATGTCATTTCCAAATATTGCTGACTCAATCTAGTGTACCGGCCTTTCTTTCTTAAAGTCATATGATATCAATTAACAAAGAGTAAATGAAAGAAAGGCTGGCACATTAGAGAACAAAAGTATGTTCACGCTCATATCACGGAAAACACCTGTTAAGAAATATACTACTTTTAAAATAAATGGGGTGATGAGGGTCTGCAAGAAATATAAGTAAGCATCTTCACGCCCATATCCCCGTATAAGTAGACAAAGGCACAACCAGGGCATCCACGACTAGCTGAAAACACCAAGCCCAACAATGTGATAGGTGGCAAACTTATCGCCAACCGGGCTCAAGTCCTAACACGGGCAACGTATATTTTTTATCGGCAATTTGAAAATATACATTTTTTTTATGATATTGGAAGGCAAAGAAGCAGACGAATTTCCTAACGGTATGAAATTCTCGTCGCCTAGCGACACTAAAGGTGGTAATGGTGCGTTGCCAACCTGAGGGCGCGATGTTAGGCCTCGAGCAAAAGTAAGTTTACCGGTACCTTATCCTTCAAACCGGAACACATCATGACGTTATGGCGGCAGGAATAGGTAAAGCGGTGGTACCAATCCTGGTGAGTCGCTGCGAAACTCGACCACCTATTCAGATGTCACGGTGTTAGTATCACGGTAAACCTATGCTCGTCTTTTACGAGCTGCCTGGCAGAAAGGCAGATGGTCTATTCTGCAAAGGAGCCCGGACCAACACGGGGGAAAATTTTCTATATTTGTTTTGGGACTACGAAAAGTCAAGTCTGACGTCGGACCGCTAGACTATAGAGGCGATACAGTAGGTTCACAAGATGAAGTCAGCCAGTATTTGGAAATGACATTGTTAGGAGTACCTCCAGTAGTAGTCTATAGAGACATAGTCAGAAGCCTGACTACGTGACATTTTTCTTTTTGACAGTATGAGCAATTTTGCCTGATTTTAGCAATATTTTACATGAAGTGTTTTTAATTTGATATTATACATAAAATTCTCATGTCACAATATCATTTCCGTACTCCTCCAAAATTGCTTGACTGATTCTCATGAAATTTTGTTAGCATATTGAGTAGATCTGAGAATCGGACATCATTTTTTCATACCCCTAAATGACAAGGGTGACTCACTCCAATTTTTTTACTAAAAAATACATTTAAAAAAGTAGCAAGACAATGGTGCCGATTTTGTTGTGTCACAAATTATAAAATAAAACAAAATACTTTATTTTAGTTGTATTACATATACATCTTCTGTTTTTACTTCATAATTAAAAAGAAATGAAAAGAGCAACGAGAAGTTTATTATAAAGTTTTTGTTGAAATACACAGTAATTAACAATTTGGAAATTGTTGAAACAAAAGGTTTGTTGTATTTGGGACTTCATTATCTTAATTCATATTTATTTTTCAGGTAATGAAGCAGATATCCTGTATCAAGAGTTTACGAAAAGTTTAACCAAACAGTAGATTAATAAGAAGCCCAGCAAAACTTTACCACCTAGACAGAAGTACAACATGCGAGTTAAAGTGTCCTAAAACATGAAAAAACACCAAAATCCGATAATTCTAACTAATTTGAATAAAAAAATCTACAAGGTTTTTTTAAACCCTTGATCTGAGAGTGATTTCTGAGTTGAGGGAGATTGGTAATTTAAATACATTAAGGTGCATTATAAAATTACAAAATCTAACATTTATGAAGACAAATAAAAGTTACTTTAAAACCAACTCAAACTTGAAGAATTGAGTCTATTGAAACTGGTTGAGACAGGGTTAAATTGAACGTAGTAAAATTATGTTCTTGTATTATAAAAGTGAGTAATTCAGTTATGTTTTTTAATACTTAGTGAATGTATGTTAGTTGTATTTAAGTAATAAATCGGGTATGTAATTTTGTGTTTTAAAGTATATTTTTAAATTAAGTAAGAAAAACTAAAAAGAAATGCGCCTAAGTTCAGTTGCATTTTGAAAATTGCTTTTATCAAAAAATCCAGTTCTATTCATATTTTCTTTAACAACAGTGTTAATTATTGCCAAATGCTTTTCTTTTAGATAGTCTATGTATAAAATAATTTGATACAGTTTTAGATGTGAGTTAGCTAACTCTGATTTCTAAGAAACTGTTTTTTATTTACAATAGACAATTCAGCAATGTTATTACATTGATATTATTATTTAAATTGCATAAAACAATTTAAAATCACTCACTTCATCTTGTTGAAAATAATTTGTGCTCGCCTCTTATGAGCTGCCTGGTACAGAGGCACCTGGTCAATTCAACTCAACAGATCCAGACCAACCCAATGTAATATTTTTGTCAATGAGGTTGCTCTGAATCGCTGTAATGTGTGTCAAAGCAGGGAAATTTGAGTTCAAAGATATTTATTTTATTTATTATATATTTATATTATATTTGGGCTTTGCATTGTGTAGGTAACAGAATGTTATAAGTAAATTTATTTCTAACATACAATAAAAATCAACAATTTTACCACATATACCTTTTAGCAGTTTGTTTATATAAGATGTAAGATAAGCCTTTATTTTGCTAATTCCGCGTAAGCAGTGTAACCGTTGTGGCAAATAATCCTCCAAACGACACAGAATGTGACAAGCCTAACTGACGTTCCCACCACCCACCTCCGCGACCAGAACACGACTATAGGAAGAGCTCGGGAAACAATATAAATTGTCACGTTCTTTACATGTGACAACCCTACCTAAAGTTCCCACCTCCCACCTCCGCGACCAGATCACAAATAGAGTCCGAACACGGGAAACAAAACCACTTGTCACGTCCTTCGCCAACTTTGTCGAAGCACTCACCACAGAGAACACCAAATCGCACTCGACGTACGTTTCGCCTCTACACGACGACACACGAGATTTGACTCGTGTGTCGTCGTTTGTACGGTACGGTCGAATTCCTGAGGATGCCTCGGTGTAGAGGCGAAACGTACGTCGAGTGCGATTTGGTGTTCTCTGTGGTGAGTGCTTCGACAAAGTTGGCGAAGGACGTGACAAGTGGTTTTGTTTCCCGTGTTCGGACTCTATTTGTGATCTGGTCGCGGAGGTGGGAGGTGGGAACTTTAGGTAGGGTTGTCACATGTAAAGAACGTGACAATTTATATTGTTTCCCGAGCTCTTCCTATAGTCGTGTTCTGGTCGCGGAGGTGGGTGGTGGGAACGTCAGTTAGGCTTGTCACATTCTGTGTCGTTTGGAGGATTATTTGCCACAACGGTTACACTGCTTACGCGGAATTAGCAAAATAAAGGCTTATCTTACATCTTTTATAATGGATTTCCGCAAAGTAACGCCTGATTCAATAAAATAGTTTGTTTATATTATAAAATCCTGTTGTATCATATGACAGACTTCCTGGAACATGGGGGTGAGTTATTGTTGGCTTTTTTTTTACCAAGATCTGTCCTATCTACGGCAACTATGGTATTGAAAAAAATCTTTCAATGAATCTTTATAGACCAAATGCAAACAGCTTTTTTTGGGAATTGAGATGTGGCTTTGATTTATTTATGGGATATCAAAGGCATCTTTATTAAATATAGGTACAGCACTAGATACTAAAAGGGTTCAAACACAGTACCAAATTTTCATGTCTAACTATGTGATAGGTGGCAAGCTTACCACCAACCTCACATATCCAATCCAATTTTTAAATAGAAAATTGAAAAAAAAAACCTGATTTTCATTTTATTGCCTGACCCAGGAATCGAACGCGGAACCTCATGAAGTCAAATCCAACACCTGGACCGCTAGATCACGGAGGCGATCATGTTAAATTAATGTTAGAATTAAGGAATTATAATTTCGTAGGTAGGTACGTAGTACTTTTTAAACGAATCTACAACAGTGCTGATATCAAAATTTTCTATTTTAATCATAGGACTAGCTACCCTACGATAACTTAACAATTGTAATAAAACAAGAGTAGTTTATATGGAAACTAAATTTATTCGTCTTCTAAAAAATTCGCTCTAAATTTTAAGTGACATTTGTAATTTTAAGTGAAATTTGACATAAAACATGCACATCAGAATACGAAAAACCTAAATTGAACGACTAAAATGTTTTAGATCTGTCAAGCTAAAATTTTAGTTTAGATGTGTACAACAGAATACCAAACGTGATTAGACAGCTCTAAATCTAATTTTAGGTTAGTTTAGACTAGTTTGTACCAAGCGAATCGGCACCAATGTCTGTCAAATAAAAATACTAGCTGACCTAGTATTTTTATAACAGCAAGTTTCATAAAATGAGAAAAAGTATCACCTTCTTTTGTTAATGAAGCTTACAACCGTTTTTCACAAAGTAAAAAAGTTGAAATGCCTTAAAAACGTTTCGATGATTAATAAACATCAACTATCAAATTACAAAAGATGTTACTTTTCAAACGTCATTTTATATTTTAGACATTTCACAGATTTCATTGATATTTTTTAAATAATATAAAACATTATTTTGGTGTACTTAAATAAAGTTTCCGTGAAATACATTAGAATGCAGTCGGTAGTTACGTTTGAGAAGCCAATACCACACTTAAGTCTCCCGGATTGGGAATCCCGACTCTACGGACTACAGGTGATATATTTACTGTTCATGCTTTAAGGACTTTAAGTTTGTAAGCTTTGAGACATTTCGAACCCTTTCGCTACAATCTACTTTTATATCATTTAGTTCCTAATATAGGTCATATGGAAAGGATGACAGAAAAAAATATTGCCACAGCAGATATGCTATGCGATGTGAATGTGATGTATTTACCTGGGGAGACCAAGGTTGACATTCCACCATCAAATCGGCTGGCTTTATCGAGGATAGTGGCAAGAATTTCCGAAACCAGCTTGTTTGTATAAAAAATGAATGTGGAAACCTAGACCTTTCCCGGCTATAGGATAGCGTTGCACATGTATAAACTATATTTACCAGGAGGATATTTAAATAACGTTTGTAATGCAAATGAAATGTATAACCAACAGTTAACCTTTTTTACCATAAAACATAATATCAATATTCAAATTATTTCCTAAATATTCTAAACTCCATTCATCTGTCAGAGGACCAACGTACCAGCCAAGGAATATAAAATACTCTTTTTTTTCCAGCACAGAGTTCTTAATCGTCTTAGTAGTCGATGTTTCAAGCAAAAGTGCCTGTTATTTTTTTTATTAGTCCGCATACAATTTGTCTCAGTGTTGCCAGTCAAAATTTACTTCACTTAGGGATGCCACTATAACATATTTAGTGTCTATAGGTCACTGTCCCTCACCATCAGATGATCTGTGTGCTTATTCGCTGACCTTTCTCATAAAAAATACAGTACAGTTAGTATTTGATACGCATAAAGCAATAACAATACACAAAAACAATATGTACGAACTACACAGACATACATATATTTATGACTAGACTCTTATAGAGTTGGCAGAGATTATGGAGCCTCAAATGTAACGATCCTAATTCATTATTCTTTTTAACATACACGCTGGTTTCGGACATTCGTTCCGCCGCCGATATAACCTGGGTATTACCTGGTTCAAAGTACTAAAAGTGCCCGAAATTGACATGTTTGTATGAAAACACATAATTATAATAAATAAATAAATCCCTGTACAAGTCACAAAATCCAATCTAACCTGTAAGTAAGCAAATTATATTCCTATGTTATGGGTGTTAATCAACGATTCCAATGCATAGAAATACTTAAATAGATGCCAGAATAAATTTAATAAACATCCAGACCCGGAAATACTGACATCTAAATATTCATCACACACATGCCTGCCCCCGTCAGGAATCGAACCCAACGGGTAGTACGGGTAGTAGTAGTACGGGTTGACTGGAAGAAATTTCTTTTATTAAGCTCACCTTTTGTACTTCGTTTTTTTTTTACTTTTAATTATTTTTTTGTATCTAATATCAGTTGTATCGCCTCTGTGTTCTAGCGGTCTGGGCGTTGGACTTCACTGCATGAGGTCCCGGGTTCGAATCCCGGGTCGGCCAACAAAAAGAAAATTGGATTTTTCCAATTTTCTAATAAAAAAAAAGTGTTGATCGGGATTGGAAATGTTCCCGGTTGGCGATAGGCTTGTCACCTATCACATTGTGGGACTTAGTGTCTTCGGCTAGTCGTGGGTGCCTTGGTTGTACCTCTGCCGATCTCTTCGGGGATATGGGCGTGAAGATACTTTTTTTTTACTTTTTTTTAATATCAGTTGTGTACAATAAAGAGTTAATAATAATAATAAAGGAACTCCGTGTAAAGGTATTTATGTATGTACACAAAAGAATCCGTAGAAAGGGTAAAAGTTTCTAGCCACTCTCTTGCAGAATTGTCTTGTTCAACTACTTTAATAATACTAACTTGTATTCTGTACATAATACTCGTAGTGGAAGCAACGTTGTTACCGCAAAAAGTTGTTCGATATTTTAACAGTGATGTCCGTTGTTTCGATTCTCCTATTACACCCCATTTTTATTGCACGAACCTCTCAATGCACTCGCGAACTACCAAAGCACTTTTAGTATCAGACTTTAGAGTAATGTTTTTAAAACTTGGCTGCATTTGTTGAAATTTCTGCCAGTGACATTTTTATTGAGATAAAATTACAATATGGGTAGGTAATTGGAGTTTTGATATTGCCGTTCTTTATTTTACTATCAAAATTTAAAAACAGAATCGCGTTAATTGATCCTCCATTTTGAAAATTGTTCATCGAATAAGATACGAAATAATATAATCCTCCACTTTGGTAATTTCTCTTCAAATGAGATACGGATATTCCTCCATTTTGAAAATTTGTCTTCGAATGTAATGCGATATATAAAAAGTAAGTATCTTCATGCCCATATTCCGAAAGGGTAGGCAGAGGCACAACATGGGCCACCCACGACTAGCCGAAGACACAAAATCCCATAATGGAATAGGTAGCAAGCCTATCGCTAACCGGGCACGTAACTTATCCCGGGCAACGTTATGTTTATTAGAAAATTGAAAATATGTATTTCTTAATTTTTGCTGTCCGAGCCGGGGATCGAACCCAGGACCTCAATAAACCAAAGTCGGACGACGGACCACTAGGCCACAGAGGCGATGTACAATACTCCATTTTTTAAATTTTTTATTCAATGAGATGCTATCTATGTGAATAAATGAAATAATCCAAAGTTACAAACGGGACTAGTGTCAACAGACAATTAAAGTTTCCTCCAAATTTAATTCTAAGAAGGTAAACTATATTACGAAAATTAATTAAAATTTGCGGTTTTCAGCTAACTTCGTAAGTACAGCTGTTGTGTCATAAGTTCTTTGAATATTTAACGGTTGCCACTGGAGCTGAGTGCCTTTCTTTTATCTTGTGCTTTGTGTTTTATTGTTTTTATTAATGGCCTGTTTAGTCTAGCGATCCAGTTGTCGGAATTAATAAAGTTCGGTGAAGTTGTAAAAAGTCGTAAGATTAGCAACAAATTAGTCATTCAAAAAAAAAAACGGAATTAACTGCAGGAGTAGCAACGAGATTTTTTTTAAATCACTACATAGTTTTAAACAAAGTCGCTTCCACTGTCCCTAAAACTACGTGGCTAACAGATTTTGATACGGTTTTTTGAACAGATTAAGTGATTGAATATAGTATTATATAAAGTATTTTATAAAGAACAACGTTGGCCGGGATTTCATATGTGCCCGGTTGGCGATAGGCTGGCCACCTACTTCATTGTGGGGCCAATCGTGGATGCCCAGATCGTGTCTCTGCTGCTGTTCGGGTTTATGGGCGTGAAGATACTTCTATTTCTTTTTTTATTTTGTTCTTTATGGCAGAACTTTGTTAGAATCGTTTGGTTTTTAATATATTTATTTTATTTTTCACTTTATCGTAATTTTAATTATGTACATATTTGTACATCACATTTTTTCAATTATATCCAAATCGATGTAGAAGTTTCGCCGTAAAAGCGTAACAGACAAATTACGGTATTAATAATTTATAAACGTATGAAAGAAAATCGTGTTAGTTACACTTCTTATAACCCAATGAAGGCTGAACCGATTTAGTAGAAAATTGATGGACAGGTAGTTTAGAACCAAGAAACGAATATAAGATACTTTTTATTCCTTTCGAGTATGAAGAAACTAGGAAAACAACATTTTAATTTGTTCCATACAATTTTATTGAATCAGGCGTTACTTTGAGTAAATCCATTATCACAGATGTTGCTAATTTGCAAAATAAAGGCTTATTTTACATCTGTTTCCCGTACAAACTGAACGGGTGGAACGAAGTTCGCCGGTGTAGCAAGTATTAGTATATATGTATATATGATATGTGTAATATATATATATATATATATATATACAACCAACACAGGTAATCTCCGAACACGTGAACACAAATGTAAAATCAGTTGAGCGACAAATCGAGTTTAATCTCGGTGAAATTAAATCTCTTGTTAATCGAGTGACATTAAATTTGTAGGCATCTTTACCAAAAGTTTGCCAATATGGCTCTTAGATAATTTGATCGCGGTTTCGCTACCGGGCAAATTAGAAAAGTTTTACCTGTCCCTCGTACGCCCATTGTGGAAATATTTCGTCTTATAAATTCGACGTCACAATTTTCACTTAGCCTTTGTTTGCCGCAGGTCTCGCCGTTTTCTCATTACCTTTCTAAGAATTTTACTCTGTGCTTTTCTAAAATTGTTTTATTTTAATGTTACCTAAAGATAGTTGAAAGTGCCTAAATAATGTAATTTTATCTTTATATTTGAATCAAAAGTCGCTGGTTTGTAATTTTTAGTATTTCTTTAAGTAACATTTAAGAGAGTAAGATAAATAATATCGAAATGGGCACTACGGAAAATCTGTTTTATAACGCTTGCTGACTGCATTCGCAACAGTGAGATCCGAGAAAGAGTGGGATCGAAAGAAAGGGAATGCTCACCTGGTTCGATCATGTGGAAAGAATGGCAGATGAAAGACAAAGCAGATATACAATACGAATGTAGATGGTTGACATTTCACGATCAAATCGCTCGGGGGGTGGGGTCAAGAGTCTCCGGAATCG
This sequence comes from Calephelis virginiensis, assembly GCA_002245475.1. Classification (NCBI taxonomy): domain Eukaryota; kingdom Metazoa; phylum Arthropoda; class Insecta; order Lepidoptera; family Riodinidae; genus Calephelis; species Calephelis virginiensis. Next base: position 98,609 of record NJDC01002225.1, on the reverse strand, counting down.
GCGTATATGTATGAAAACGGTGATGAGTATGAAGGAAGCAAGAAAGGTCTGCAATAATCGTGAGATGTGGCACCCCATACTCTCTGCCTACCCCGCAAGGGAGTAAAGATTTGTATGTAGGTAATTATATGTGTTTTTATTGTTTCGTGGTAGATAAAAATGTTAGATGCTTCTGCTTCGCTTCTTTCAGCTTTTAATCATAATACTCGTATCATACTATCACAAGAGTTGCCAGTTTAATTAAATTGGTAGTAGTAGCAGTAGTCTTAGTAGTAGTATCTTCACGCCTATATCCCCGAAGAGGTAGGCAGAGGCATAACCAGGGTGCCCAGGACTAGCCGAAGAGACTTAAGTCCCACAATGTTATGGGTGGCAGACCCGTCGTCAACTGGGCTCACGTCCAATCCCGGGCAACTTTTTTTTATAAGAAAATTGAAAAAACCATATTTTATTTCTGTTGCCCGACCCAGGAATCGAACCCAGGACCTCATGCATTCAAGTTCAACACCTGGACCGCTAGACCACAGAGGTGATGAAATTGGTAAGGAAGACAAACTCATGTATGTTCATTTATGCCTGGTTCCTATATACAAAAAACTAGTAGTATTGCTTACGGTAGTTTTTTTAAAGGATGGTGTGATATAACTACAGTCGTTTATTTTCGACTGTTAACTCGATACATTTTGTGTAACTATGAGCAACGACCCGTCACTTTTAGGCAAACTAGCAATGGTTATACTAACGGATTACGGTTCGTTGATTACAGAAACCGAGCTTACATGACGTGCTACACTCGGCGGTTGCGCTAGGGTTGCTACTCTATTTCTGTAATTTTAATCCGCATAAAGAAAACCTACTCTTTAATATAAAACGAAACAACATTAAAAAAATTTAAATATATAAAATTCTCGTGGTACAATGTTAGTTACCGTACTCCTCTGAAATGGCATGACCAATTGTCATGAAATTTTGTGAGCATATTGAGTAGGTCTGAGAATCGGTCACTATCTATTTTTTATACCTCTATGTAATATGGGTGACTTACTCTAAATTTTTTTACTAAAATCACATTAAAAAAAGTAGCAGAACAACGTCTGCCCGGTCAGCTAGTATCATATAAAAATGTATACAACAAAAACATAAAATTTTACATTTCACAATTTTCACTATTGAAAATTCCTAATGACATCTAAACGGATTACCTTATTTAAACAATTTATTTTGACCAATATGTTTTATACCTACCTAAATCTCTAAAAAAATCCAAACAAAATAACATGTTTTCACCTTAGGCAAAACTTTCTGTAAAAGTACAAAGAACAAGGTATACTGGTTACAAACTTTGTAGGGTCGCCCGCCTTGTTTCATGAAGGCACTAACTTGTAAAATATATCTTTATGCGTAAAAAATTGTATCAATATAATATACACAAGGGAATACAAGCAAATACTTATTTTCAATAGCCTCCGACAAAACTTATATGTAATGTAGCTAAGAACCTAAAGGTATGACGACATAGATACAAAAACACACACTCACACAAACACACCGCGGGCGCGGTTAAAAACTACAATTTATCGTCTAATATTATGTAATTTAAACACCCGAACACTGATCAATTGTAATAAATAAATATTCTTTTCCTCCATCTCTGCACTAAAAATCATGAGAAAATAGCGTCTCTCAAGCGGTTGGCAGTCGCACTTTAATTGGTTTCAATTGGTTCGAGATACCGTGTCCGTGAAGTGTGTCTATGTGAACGTACTTTGCAGGAGTGGAATTTTGTACCTATTTAGATTTGTAAGTGCGTATTCACGATCTTGTAAAAATTGTTTGTGGGACCAATTCGAAACTATTCGGCATCAAACAAAAAAAGAATTACGTAAATCGGTTCAGAAACCTCGGAAAATCGGAGTACATACATAAAAAATATACCGGCCGAATTGAGAACCTTCTCCTTTTTTCGGAAGTCTGTTAAAAAAAATCTTGTTTGTTTACATAACTGTTGTGATAAATTTCGTTCACAGAGTGTACGGCAATCTATCAATATCGACAGCACTTGCTTCCATCGTGAATTTTATTTATGACTCGAAAGATAAGCAGAGGTAGGCAAATAGCGTGCTAGTGTTTCCCGATTTCTGTTGCAATTGACATATTTAAAATTGATTTTTTTGAGCTGTACTGACTAAGTTAGTGGGATGACTAGCGGCGGTACACGGAGATGTCAATTATCTTTTATTTAGTCATTAACGGCCAATGTTAATAATGTATCTCAATCTAATGGATTTCAAGCAATCCAGATAGCTGCGTATCCGGTGACCTATCCCATACCAAATTGCCATATTTATCTTGTCCACAGATTTGTTATTGGCAAGCGATAACATAAAAATTGATCAAAATATCAATCTTGGACAGCAAGTTTTGGATTAGGATTGATTATTAATATTGGCCGTAAGTCGACGTTTCCTATAGAAAAATGTGACTTAATGATAGATTCAATGTTATTTGACATCTATAAGTGCGGCTGTTAGAATTAACATATCAGTTTGTAATTGTTTTACAGTGCCAGAGGTTATCCATGACTTCGGCTACATATCAAAGTAATTTAGTTCTACTAAGAAAATATCAGGATACAAAGTAAATTCAGGATTAAGTATGAATTTGGACGGAAATAGACAGATCTGCTGTAATCGTGACACTTGGAACTCGATGCAGACCTACCTAAGTATCGTAGATATCTCGTTACATGTCATTTCTTATATCTTAAACTGGTATAGCTTTTAAACTTTATTGTAAATCCTATTAACTGACATTCAAAATAAAGTATAGGTTGGAAGTTTATTTGCACGGTAAATGAATTACGCATACACACAGGTACGCATGCACACATACATAATAACTGTGTGAAAATATTATTATTTTTATGGACTAGCTGTCCCGTCGAACTTCGTTCCACTCGTTCAGTTTGTATGGGGAAAAATAATGTATGGTTTTTCCTATTTTCCCTGCAATTTTTCCGGTTTTTCTCTTCGTAAAAACCTTTTTCTGACAAAAACTAACATAACAAAAAAAGAATTAACCAAATCGATTCAGTCGTTCGAAAGTTATACGCTTATCAATACATTTAGGAATTAATTTTATATTATGGATTGTGAATTATAGAGTACAAGTAGGTAGTTATATTTTAAAGTTACCGAATACTCGTCTATTTTAAAGTAACCTAATATAGGTAATACCCTTTAAAAATATTTTTTGTAACAAAAATCTATAGAAATAAAAATGTGACAATAAACTGTGATTTCTTTCTGAAATTTGGACGTAGTTAAGCACAAAGGATCCAACCCACACAAGCAACAAAATTGAGTTAAAAATATTAAAGAGGTCGTAAAGCTCTATACTTTCGTTCAGTAAAAGATCCTACAGATATACTATACTCTGACATTTGTATAATAATCAATAATTATCAACGCATAATTATTATACATAAACTTCAAAGTCAATTATCTCAAAATTATTTAGATGTGGATTGGGTTCTTTCTGCTTAACTACGTCCATTTATAACTGCATGAGGCTGCTATCACAAAATCAAATTTTAAACAGTTCTACGGCTTATGGGATTCCGTACCCAAAGGGAAAGGGACAGAGCATATTACTAAGCCTCCGCTGTCTGTCTGTCTGTCTCCAGGCTGTATCTCATAAACCGTGATAGCTAGAAAGCTGAAATTTTCACAAATGATGTATTTCCGTTGCTGTTATAACAATAAACACTAAAAATTTAAAAAAAATATCAAAACCGTACAATAAACGTGTTTTTTTTTATATTTTTTGCTCAATGTTAATAACGGTAATATCCCATATAACAAACGTAAATTTTAAACACTTATTTATATAACAAATAAAATAGACTAAAAATTAGTATACCTACAACAAATATGATTTTCTGTTATAGTCGATAGTACGGAACCCTTCGTGCGCGAGTCCGACTCGCACTTGGCCGGTTTTTCGTTTATTTAAATACTTCGTTTTGAATCCATTCTCTTGTTTTGTAAATTACTTTCGTCAGTTTCAACTTACAACAAAAGATATTTTTTGCATAACGAGCTAAAAGCACAAATAAAGAAATAAAGATCTCTTACAAAGGGAATGTATCCCACAAAAAATTCGTTACTTTAAAAATTGGATGATACTGGCTTAATTATATTATGCGTATGAAAGGTTTGCTTTGAATTTGATTTGCCAAAAAACAAAAGTTGTTTAAAATTAAAGTTACCACACGATTTGATTTTTTAGATTACGGCCTAGGTCATTTATTTTATACACGTACTAGCTAACCCGACTGATGTCCTTTTTTTAACGCATGGAAATCTTCATGGATACCCGCCGTTTTCGGGAGAAGTGGCGGGTTATGTCGGACTCCTAACGATTAAAACCACGCGGTGTCCTACCCTACGCTGGTACTGGGGCTGTGGGGATGCTTTAGAACACTTCTACTGCCCCGGCGGCGCTGAATCTAGTGAACCGTTTTTGGCAACACCACTCAACAGGGGGCCGCATGTCGTCAGAAGTAGTGCACATCGACACGTTTTGCGCCATTTCGGGGTCCCAGTGGCGACCCCCGTACCAGCTGCAACCCCATCACAACCGGGTGGGCGAGATGAAATGTCCTTACCTTTACAAATTTTTTATTATCTAATTTGACCTTACCATTACAAATTATACAATAAAGACAAGTCAGGTATTTATAGGCTTCAGTGTTCTGAATGTAACGGAACATACATAGGTCAAACAGGTCGGAGTTTTCAAACACGTTACAAAGAACACATAGCAGTGTTCAGAAATGAACATTTCGATAAATCCCATTTTGCAAAACATCTTTTGGAAGCTGGTCACAATTTGGCTAGTTCTCGAAATAATTCATACTTGTGAAAAAGGAATTAGACTAAATATTTTGGAACAATTAGAAATCATAAAACACAATAATGTGTCCAGAACAATGTTGAATGAACAAATAAATATATCGGATTCCCTATTATTACGAATTTTTAGCAGCAATCGAGTCGCACAGAATTCCACAATCGATTCGTGAAGCGGTTACGAATAATTGATATTGGGGTGTTTGGTCTATATAAGGCGCAATCGAGGCGGCGGCAAGTGACTCGTGTGTCGTCGTTTATACGGTATGGTCAAATTCCTGTGGATGTAGAGGCGAAACGTACGTCGAATGCGATTTGGTGTTCTCTGTTGTGGGTGCTTCGACAAAGTTGGCGAAGGATGAGACAAGTGGTTTTGTTTCCCGTGTCTATTAGAATAGAGTCCTATTTGTGATTTGGTCGCGGAGGTGGGAACGTCAGTTAGGCTTGTCACATTCTGTGTCGTTTGGAGGATTATTTGCCACAACAGTTACACTGTTTACGCGAAATTAGCAAAATAAAGGCTTATTTTACATCTGTTGTAACAGATTTCCGAAAAGTAGCGCCTGATTCAATAAAATAAAAAAAAAATTGTTGTTCAAAAACTAAACCTATTTGAGACGCATGCTATACTTTCAAATGAAACAAAAACAAAAGAGATGGAACACTTTAGACATGTTAGATTAGTCTGGACATGTCAAATTATGATCTTTTTATTCATCATTTTTCGAGAGATAGATTATACCCCTAAATGTCGTGTATAGACTAATCTGACAGCACTAAAACTGTTTTGTCTCTTTCTATTACTTTTGCTGAAACAAGATAGCAATAACTTTAAAATTACCACCATTATTTTTTTTTGTATGCACCGTCTCCTGTCTATGACCAAAAAGATGGTCCGTTCAAGCGTGATTATGACCATGGGAAATGGATATTCATTTTTAGAATGTAGATTAATTGCAGTCGGTCATCTTTTATGAATATAATAAAGTGTAATATTAATTTTCCATGCTTATTGTAACTTCAGTAGGTTATTCAGAATTTTGATTAATTGGGCTAACTTACATAATTGCCTCAGTGGTCTAGCGGCCAAGTGTCGGATTTGACTTCTTAAGGTCCTCGATCCCTGGTACGAGCAACAAAAGAAATTGGGAAATGTAGGTTTACTTATTTTTAATTTTGTAATAAAAATAACGGAACCCGGAATCGGATATGTGCCCGGTTGGCGATAGGCTTGCCATCTATCACATTGTGGGATCTAGTGTCTTCGGCTAGTAGTGGGTGCCCTAGTTGTGACTGTGCCTTAGGGGATATGCGCGTGAAGATACTTTTAACTTACAAAATACCTTGATACTGAGTGTTGATATATGTCACACTATAGTATCAAAGTTGAGCATAACTTTTTCGTAAAATTTCATAAAAACAAAAATTTCGTAAAATGAACTTTTTTATGTTATTGGAAGGCAAACAAGCAGACGGATTTTCTGATGGTAAGAAATTTTCGCCGCCTAGAAACACCAAATGTGGCACTATTTCGAACAGATTTTGTAAATAATTTGTAAATTACATAATTTAGCTTAATATTTTTTTTATGATATTGGAAGGCAAACAAGCAGACGGATTTCCTGATCCTGTCACCAAAGGTGACAATGGTGCGTTGCCAACCTGAAGCTGGGATGTTAGCCCATGAGCAAAAGTAAATTTACTGGCTACCTTATCCTCCGAACCGGAACACGTCAACGGCAAGCACTGACGTTATGGCGGGAAGAATAGGTAAGGCGGTGTTAGCAATCCGGTGAGTCGCTTCAAAATTCTACCACCTAGTTAGATTATAATGAAAGTGGCGATTAGCATATAAAATCAAACGTAACTTCTAGAAGGCAAACTTCTCAAACAACGAGGACGTTGAAGCGTTTAATAGTTGAAGTTTAATAGCTAGTATCATATTTTCAATCTTTTAAATAACAAATACTGTAAAAGCATTTTCTATCTACAGTATCTGGAAGTTCCTTGAAAAATAGTTCCCAGTACCCAGCTAAAGACGCTGAGTGCTATCTTCAATATTCAGTGACGTTCGTCATCGCCTTCTCTCAAATTTCACAAAGTTTTACTGTAGGGAATCGTTCATTATTACTTCTTGAACTCATCAGCTATTGTAGTATATTTTTAAAAAAAAATTTTAATTATCACATAATGTGATTGTTTATCACATTATAGGAGTTAGCATTTTTGGGATACTGGTGGGAAGATATGTAAGTATAAAATAAATAAATAAATATCCCTGGACAAGTTACACAAATTGATTCTAACCCCAAAGTAAGCAAATTATATGCTTGTGTTATGGGTGTTAGTCAATGATTCTAATACATAGAAATACTTAAATAGATACCAGAATAAATTTAATAAACACCCAGACCCGAAAGTGCAGACATCTAAAAGTTCATCACACAAATGCCTGCTCCCGTCGGTAATCGAACCCGAGCGTCGCGGTTGTTCGGTGTAGTTAGGTGAGTACGCTAGCCACTCGACCAACGAGGTGGTGAAAAATTATTAATCATAAATTTAAGAATGTTTAACAACCCCCTAACCAACCTATTCGCCATGAAGCTAAGAACCATCTTGATCACGTCAATGTTTGAACATAACAATAATATTAAAAAAAAAACAATAATTCCAGACAAAACAAACATGTAATGTAGGTAAGATCACATTAGTTTTTAAATTTGTAGTTTATCGGATTTAATTTATTTGTAATTGCATGTTCATAATTCGTCAGTATTGTGTTCAAGTGTATTTAAAATTACATAATCAATTCCAATTTCCAATATCACATAAATCGAGCTTCAAGAGTAACCCTACTTATGTCATGTCCAAATATAGCTGACTCGGTCTAATTTATTGGCCTCTCTTTCTGAGAGTCTTGTAATGTTAATTTACAAACTCAAAATGAAAGAGAGATTAATATATTAGAGAGAGTAAGCAATATTTGGAAATGATATCTTGGTCTTTGTTGGGAGTACAACCTCCAGTATTAATATAGCTTTATGTGGTCAATACAAAATAAGTAACGGTACATTTGGCGTAATATTAGTCAGAGGACCTACCTAAAAGTGTTGTGGAAAACGAATTTTTAAATTTATTATAACTTTTTGTAACATACATTTTATAAAAATTTATTAAAACTTTTTGAAAAAGTCTGATTATTTTCTTACTTTTCCTTTGGTAGTCATTGGCCATGTGCAGGTTATCGTTGAATTTTACGACACATTGTTTAAAGGTAGATTGGCATATAGATAGGCAAGCGCATTCATCGCTTTTGTAATAAGTAATACTCGTCTTTTTTAGATAAATGTAAGTCAGTATTTTAACGCCCATATCCCCGTTGAGGTAGGTAGAGTTAGTGTTTGCGGCTAGTCGTGGGATCCCCCACCCATGACTAGACGAAGACACTAAGTCCCACAATGTGATAGGTGGCAAGCCTATCACCAATCGGGCACATATCGAAACCAGAGCAAAGTTTTTTTATTAGAAAATTGGAAAATCCCAATTTCAATTTTTGTTGCCCGAACCGGGAACCGAACCCAGGACTTCAAGCAGTCAATTCCGACAACTGAACCTCTAGACCACAGAAAGCTATATACGAAATTTCACACAGCCTAAAATATTATCAACATTTCACAAAATTCCGAAATATCACCTGACTCAAAACTTAGCTTGAAAAAATATTTTATGCAAAGTGAGCAGCTCTGTCGTGCTTATTATGTTTCATCTCTTCTGTAAAATGTTGTCTTGCTGCTTTTCATTATTAAAAGCAAGATTGGATATTTTTTCATTATTTTACCGATAATATGTCATACTCGTATTTTGCCAACACTATTTTTTGAAAGTTATGGAAGCAAGCTCACTGATTTATGTAAACGTTAACGAATAATGAAACTTAAATCCCACAGAATCCGTTAAAGGATTCAATTCCAAATAAAAAATAAAATTGAGATAGTTCATTTAGCTTTAGAACGGTTGTACTGATTTAAGGATGTTTAATCAAATAAAAAAAATAAAAATTAAATAAAATACTGACAAAAAATAAATATAAAGAAACATAACTTCCACAGGACTTGTTATTGTAGGTATATTTAGTAGACAGTTTTCGTCGTCACAAACAATTTTCAAAATAGCCTACCTCACTATCTTAAATACAATCTATGTACTAGCAAATTCTAAGCCAAGACACACATTAAATAAAAATGCTTCGCAGACGACAGCGCGATTTTATCACAATGTTATGGCGATGATATTTCAGATCGACTCTTCTACTATCTTTTGATAGGTGATAATATTATGAAAAGGTGTGAATTTAATAAAATGTATGAAACATGACTACTAAACTCTATCTGGACTACTAAACAAAATCTATTAAGATAAAAAGTCAGACGCACGAGTGAGAGAGAGAAAAGTATCAATATAAGTGCGACTGAAATTCTTTATTTTTAATTTTTGTTAAAGATCAGCGAAGAAGCATACTTTCTGAGGCTTTCCTGATGGTAAAATACAATTATGACCTATAGACACCGTAAATGTTGTAGTTGCATCGTTGACCTGATGTATACAATAGGATGAGGGCCTATTGTGGAAGTCTACAATTTGCCCAACTTGCCCTTATTTCTGTTGTTTTAGGTTGGCCTTTTGTGTTGGCGACTGTGTGTAATAAAGCTCCTAGATCCACCTCGTTGGTCGGGAGGCTAGCGTACTCGACTAAGTACAACGACCAACCGCGAGGCTCGTTTTCGATTCCCGACATGGGCAGGCATTTGTGTGATGAGTATTTAGATGTCTGCATTTCCATTTTTGGGTGCTTCCTAAATTTATTCTGGTGTCGTATTTCTATATATTAGTATCGTTGTCTAACACCCATAACACAAGCATATTATTTTTTTCTTTGCGGTTAGAGCAATTTATATCATTTGTCCAGGGACATTTATTTATTTATGTACTAAATGTTTTTGTTGTATTAGTTGCTGATTTCCTAAGACTGGGATACAATTTGTACTAAGATAAACCTCTTCTATCCCTCCATGTCAAACTTTGGTTCACCAAGAAGTAATCGACAAAAATCGCGCAAGTTTAGTCTAAAAAATATCGTTTACAAGTACATCGAGTTTGGCGCTATCGATAGCAAAGATGGCCGCCGTTTTATTGTATTTATTGAATTTCGTGTATATTTTGAGTAAAATTAGTCAATTTTGGTGGCTTTTTGAACGATTCTGTTCAATTCTTGGACACAGGTGAAGTGTTCACAAGGAAATTAGTGTAAATGATCTTGAGTAAGGAGACCACCACTTGACTTAAGACTCGGACACAATTTTCTTTAAAAAAACTTGTTGCCAATTTTGAATAATTAAAGCTTGCGTTTTGCTAAATCGGGAAACCTGGTAATTTAATTAATATATAACGTCGCCTCTGTGGTCTAGCGG
>NJDC01002225.1:75148-88049 GCA_002245475.1 Calephelis virginiensis | reverse complement strand
TAACTTTTTGTTCAATTTCAGGTGACTGCAGACACTAGAAGAGCTGATGCATTTGACCTTCGCTATGGCGCATATCAGCTCCGAAACGAGACTAGGATAAAGACGAAATGGGATAGCTATCACAACAACAACCGTTTGCGAGACCGGTGTGTATACGATATTTTATTTTCGTATTATCGCCTCTGTGGTCTAGCCGTTCAGTTGTTGGATTTGACTGCGTGAGTTCGAATCCCGGATCAGGCAATAAACAGAAAATTGGGTTTTTCCAATTTTCTAGTAAAAAAACTTTGCTCGGGATTGGATGTGTGCCCGGTTAGTGTCTTCGGTTAGGCGTGGGTGCCCTGGTTGTGTCTCTGCCTAACTCTTCAGGGATATGGGCGTGAAGATACTTTATTTTCGTAAGAACTTCAGCCTCTGATCGTCCAGGCTGATTAACCTCACAAACGTTAATCTAGGTCGCTGTGTCACTTTATGCTTGTGATTTTGTTAATATTGTCCATCCATTTACTGGTTCTAGTAATGGCCAATCAAAAATTGTTGTTATGTTATGAAAAGGAATTAATATTTTCTGATAGTAAAAATACGCTTAGACATCCAAGATGTTCGCAAATTGTTCTAGTAAATTAGCCGATATTGTTCCATGCGTAAGATAACCTGCTATCGTACTATACAAACTGGAAGACGATAAAATGTTGCACATCACTCACACCCTAGTTTTGACTAACTGGGATACGCTAGCGAGCAATGAACCGTTCCTTCTCGACTCCTGACTCCTTTATATGTGGAAGTTAATCTTGAATTCCTTACTGTTAAAACTTTATTTTCATAATCGAATTTCAAATACATTGCTGTTATTATAACTGACTCTCTTAAATTAAAAGTATTGGACAGAGGTCAGTTATTCTGTTTGCTTTCGTTCATTTCGGAGGTCAGATATTGTAAAAGAAATATCTGACCTTTTAGCACTTTGAATGTATTGTACGGCAGTAAGATATTTCGTTTGCTTACTGTACGACGCGCTTCAGTAACCTAAGAAAAAAAAAAGTATCTTCACGCCCATATCCCCGAAGTGGTAGGCAGAGGTATAACCAAGGCACCCATGACTAGCGGAAGACACTAAGTCCCACAATGTGATAGGTGGCAAGCCTATCGCCAACCGGTCACATTTCCAATCCCGACCAACATTTTTTCTATTAGAAAATTGGAAAAATCCAATTTTCTTTGTGTTGGCCGACCCGGGATTCGAACCCGGGACCTCATGCAGTCAAGTCCAACACTCGGACCGCTAGACCACAGAGGCGAGAGGCTTCAGTAACCTATCTCCAGTTAAAGATAGTTATTGAAATAATAATCTGCAAATATATTTGCTATCTTCCTACTAGTATTATAAAGCGAAAGTTTGTATTGTGTTTGTGTTTTTTTGTTTGTTACCCTTTCAAGGAGAAACTGCTACACCGATTCTCATTAAATTTTTCGCACACGTAGAGGGTAATTTTGATTAACACATAGGATAATTTTAATCCCAAAAAATGTTCTTATGGGACCGTTAACCACTCGGGCAACAGCTATTGCATAAATGTAATTTATCGCCTCTGTGGTTTAGTGGCAGTAATTTATCAGCGCTGACTTTATGACGTCCTAGGTGCTATTACTGGGTCAGGCAACTCCAATGAGAATTTTTCGTATATTGTACTTCAAAACATTGTTGCCCGAGATTGGATAAACGCCTGATTGACGATATGTTTGCTTGTCACATAAGTAGCTACGGCTGATTGTGGATGCCCTGGTTGTACCTATAAATTACATACATTGACGCTTTAACTACATTTTGAGATACCGATAGATCGGAAATGCAACCATTTGATGAGATTCTGGGCAAGAGAAATATCTCTTTTCGAAAGTTCTCAAACAAAATTGTTTATTTCCTACATCATTTTAAACTTGTATTTGACACTTCAAGGGTATGAGAGAGAACTTACCATAAATCCAATAATAAATAAATATCCCTGGACAAGTCATACAAATTGAATCTAACCCCAAAAGTAAACAAATTATATGCTTCTGTTATGGGTATTAGTCAACGATACTAATACATAGAAATACTTAAATAGATACCAGAATAAATTTAAAATAGCACCCAAATCTGGATATGCAGACATCTAAGTGTCCATCACACAAATACCTGCCCCCGTCGGGAATCGAACCCGAGCCTCGCGGTTGGTCGATGTAGTTAGGCGTGTACACTAGCCGCTCGACCAACGAGACGGTCAATAATATGAAATTATATCTATCTGCAGCATTTATGAAATTGAGCAATGGAAATCAACAATTCAAGAGCTGCTGGATCGTTTAGATCGAGAGATGTCTTCATTAAAAGAGGAGAAAGCGTCAACAGAGCGGGAGTTAGAGCAGTTGAACGTACCGCTGCTGGTGTGTTCCGAGTGTCTCTCCAATAGGGATGGCAAGAGGAGCACAGAGCTGACTTACGACTTGGCAGACGCTGAATTGAAAAAGGTATCATTTTGCACTTTTAGTAAGTACGCAGAATTCAGTAACATGATTTTTGGAAAATATTGTCTCGCCCATATCCCCTAAGATGTAGGTAGAGACACAATCAGGGCATCCAAGACTAGCCGAAGATACTAAGTCTTTCAATGTGATAGGTGGCAAACCTAGCGCCAATCGGACACATATCCAATAACGGGCCTATTTTTATTAGAAAATTGAAAATACACATTTTTTATTAATTTATGTTGCCCGACCCGTGATCGAATCCGGGATTACAGGAAGTAAAGTCCGACGTCGGATCGCTAGATCATAGAAGCGATCATAGTCATATTTAAAAAAACCCGTGTTGGTCCGGGCTCCTTTGTAGAATAGACCATCTGCCTTCCTTGCCAAGCAGCTCGTAAAAGGCGAGCAAAGGCTCACCGTCACTAACACCGTGACCTCTGACTAGATGGTAGAGTCTAGCAGCGACTCGTCCGGATTGGTACCACCGCCTTACCTATTCCTGCCGCCATAACGTCATGACGTGTTCCGGTTCGGAGGGTAAGGTAGCCGGTAAACTTACTTTTCCTCGAGGCCTAACATCCCGGCCTCAGCATGGCAACGCATCATTACCACCTTTGGTGTCTCTAGGCGGCGTGAATTTCTTAACATCAGGAAATCCGTCTGCTTGTTTGCCTTCCAATATCATAAAAAAAAACAGTTATTCATTTTTTTCTACCTAAAATACAATAATGCATTATGTTGAAAAGGTAATGGGCTTAAATTGCGATAAATAGGTAACCAAATTAGTAAATGAATAAATAAATAGCCCTGGATAAGTAACACAAATTGAATCTAACCCTAAAGTAAGGAAATTATATACATACATACATACATACACACGTACACACAAACATACATACACACATACATACATACACACATACACACATACACACATACATACACACATACACACATACATACATACATACCTTCACTCCAAGTCCCGGCCTAATCAAGTCACGATCTTTAAAGACCTGCCTGGTTGCCTCCGCATTCATTAATTACCCTTTTCATACAAACACGCTGGTTTTGGAGACTCTTGACACCACCCTCAGGCAATACCTGAGCGATTTGATCGTGAAATGTTAACATAAGTCTCCTCGGGTATCTACATCCATCAACATTCGCATTGTATATCAGCGTTGTCTATCTTTCATATCATTGTTTCCATATGACCGAACCAGCAGAACATATTCTTTCTAATTTTAACACGTCTTTCTTTCAATCCGATTTTTTTTCGTATCTCACTGTTACGAATGTGTTAGCGAGTGCTACAAATTTTCTGTGACAGTCTTATTTTGACCGCCTTTATCCTACTCTAATGCTTTTTCCGATATACCGTCGCTTCCATACAATAACGTTGAAATAAGCACATAATTATGAAAAGCGAGTCCGTCACCTTGATTCAAAACCTCGCTTAGAAGTAGCTTACCTGACGCTCCATTCACACTAATCCCTGCACACACACACACACACTCTCCTTTTTATATCAATGGTCCTTTCATCCCCGCTAATAAACTGCCAAGATATACGATTTACGATTTCTTCACTTGAACTACATCGTCTTCTAAAACTTATACGTCAAATTATATGAACGAGTTATGAGTGTTAATTCGACGACACTGATACATAGAAATACTTAAATAAATTACCGAATAAATTTAATACACTCCCAGATCTAGAAATACAGACACCTAAATGTCAATTACATAAATATCTGCTCCTATCGGGACTCAAATCCGAGCCTCGGGGTTAGTCGGTGAAGTTAGGCGTGTACGCTAGAACCTACACCAACGAGTCGGTCAACTTATTAAATTTTTTTTTTTTGAAAATCTTGAGTAGATTACTTGTATCGAGATTTCGGGAAAAGGTGTGATCGGCAATGTATCTTAAATAATAAAAGTATCTTCTAGCCCATATCCCCGAAGAGGTAGGCAGAAACACAGCCAGGGCACTCATGACTAGTCGAAGACACTTAGTCTCACAATGTGATAGGTGGCAAACCTATCGCCAACCTGGCATATATACAATTCCGAACAATTTCTTATTAGAAAATTGGAAAAACCATATTTCGTTTCGTTTTCATGCCCGACCCGGTAATCAAACCTGGGACCTCATGAAGTCAAGTCCAACACCTGGACCGCTAGACTACAGAGGCTTAAGGAATAGAAACTTTAATTATCATATTTCAGGAACTTTGCGTAACGGAAAGCAATAAGAAACTACTGATAGATCGCTGTCAATCAGCTTGGGAGAAAATTAACAGATTAGAAGTTGTAAAGTTTAAGCTGCAGCTCGACTTGAACGACAAGAACGAAGCGCTTCAAATCGACAGAGATATGCTTAATTTAGATAAGGATTGTGCCAATATCACTTACAAAACCGACTCCCTAAGGACTCCGTCCAGGTATTGTTTGTTTATAGTAATTTCAAGTAATGTTTTGAATTTTATACATAAACGCCGTAGCTAGGACTAAAAACCAGCGCTTGTTAGAGACCGCAACCGTTTGGCGTTGTTTATTTTTCCTGGAAATAAACGTCAAGGGACGCAAAATTCAAATGATGCTTGATGTTTTCTGGTACGCTGATTAACAGCCTGGCCACGGGAAAATCGCTAAAGCGAATATTGTTAAAAGGAAATATTTGTTAAAAGTGCGACCGGTGAAGCGTCTAGCGACTGACACAAATGTATAGCAATGTTCTTAGCATGCCACGCGGCAAGGTGACCGGCGAAGCGTCCGGCGAAATGTATCAAGCGAATCGCGGAGGCGACTGGCGGCGCGGCAGGCGAGCAAAACAAACGTATGAATCAGTAAGGAGCAAGCCAAGGAGTCGCGGCAGTCGCGGCAGTCGCGGCGAATAATACATTGATTAAATGAGTTTATGTTTTCGCCGCGAAAAATGAAGACCGAGATTTTTATTGCTGAAAAGCAAGAATGTAATCAAATTTTTCAATAGTCATTCTTGTAAATTTGAAAAGTTTTTCTGGATTTATTCTGATTTCTGTATTCCTCGTACTAGTTGTAGAATTCACCATCAATATCCCAATTCTTATTCTAACCATGTACTCCACAATCTTTTCAAAATATTAGGTCTTGAACTAAAAAACGATTACCTTGTAAGCAATGTTGAGATAATTTCGATAAAGACCCTAGTCCTTGTGTTGGTCTAGGCTCCTTTAAAGAATAGATGGCATCCTTCCCGCCACGCAGCTCGAAAAGGACGAGCATATATTTACTGTCACTAACATCGTGACATCTGACTAGGTGGTAGAATTTTACAGCGACTCGCCTGGAGTGGTATCACTGCCTGAAAGCTACTCCTGCCGCCATAACGTCGATGCTTGCCGTTGACGTGTTCCGGTTTTTAGGGTAATGTAGCCGGTAAACTTACTTTTGTTCTAGGCCTAATCAGGGCCCCAAATTCGTTTTTGGTTTGGTGTCTTTAGGCGCCGTGACTTTCTTACCTTTAGGAAATCCGTCTTTTTTTTATGATGTTGGAAGGCAAACAAGCAGGCGGATTTCCTGATGGTAAGAAATTCACGCTGCCTAAAGACACTAAAGGTGGTAATGGTGCGTTGTCAACCTGAGGCCGGGATGTTAGGCCTCGAGCAAAAGTAAGTCCACCGACTATCTTACCCTCCGAACCGGAACACATCATGACGTTATGGCGGCAGGAATAGATAAGGCGGTGGTACCAATCCGAGCGAATCGCTGCTAAACTCTACCACCTAGTCAGACGTCACGGTGTTAGTGACGGTAAGCCTATGCTCGCCTTTTACGAGCTGCCTAGCAAGGAATTCAGATGCTCTATTCTACAATGGAGCCCGGACCAACACGGGGACCAATACCATATAAAAAGACATTTCACTATGGGATATTACTAGTCGCGGCGGCGAACGCGACTGCCCGTGGCCTGCAAACGGTGCCGCGCGAATTGTCGCCTCGCCAGACGCTTCGTCGGTCGCACCGCCCGGTTCCCGTGGCCTAGCGGTAAGAGAAATTGTATAGGTGTGTAAAATATTTTATGTTGGGATATTTTTTGCCTACAGTATCATATTTTTCTAATGCTAGATCCACACGTTCGCCAGTGTGTTGGTGTGTTTTGAACAAGCAAACATAACGGACGTTTAGCTATTTGTCTGCTAATACATTGGGTTTAACTTCTTCTTATTAAATAAAAGTTTGGCAAAAAAATGCGATTAAATTTTTAATATGTCTTAAAATTCCATAACTGGTTTCTTCATAATTTCACTTTCATGATCTTATGTGTTGGCAATTTTTTTTATCTCTTTCATATTTTCTTAGGGATTCCAAAAGTTGGTTGTTGTTTCCGGGGAGAACATAATATCATCATTAGAATTGATACACATTTTTATCAAATGTAAATACGTAAAACATCATACAGACGGTTGTAATCACGCCCCAGACGTGCCTTCCACAATAGTGACCTTAGTGGAAACTTTGTTTGAAACAAATTAAATCTACGTTCCAGACGGATGTCAACCAACGTTTTAATCCGTGTGAAACCCCTATAAGGCACAATTCACAATACAAGGCAATCACTTGCGCCAAATTCCTTTGATTTGCGTCAAAAAACCGACACTTGTCCGGATCGACCACAAATCCTAGCAAGCCTATACAACCCAGCCAAACCACTACAACCGCAAAAATGTGGATAGGGTGCTACCCACATTTTTGCGGTTGTAGTGGTTTATGGCAGTGTGGGAAGCGTGTGGATCCAGCATAATAATTACTTAATACAGTTCACTCAAAACTTCAATGCGCTTCGCGGGAAATTTATTCTGTAGTCTTGCACAGGTACAATGGAATGCTATTGCATAACCAAATAGCGACTTCGAAGCCAATTACAGTTGTGCGTGATGAGTAACAAAGTGGACAGTAACTAATTTTTAGTGGTTTTATAAAAGGAAAGTATGTTCACGCTCATATCCCCAAAGAACTGAGGCACCACTGGCCCCACAAGTAGCGGAACACACACAAGCCTCACGATGGGATAAGTGCAGATAAGTGACAAGCCTATCGCCATCCGGCCTCATATCCAATCCCGGGCAACGTTACTTTTATTACAAAATCGGAAATACTAATTTTTAAAGTCAAGTCCGACGCAGGACCGCTAGACCACAGAGGCGATAATTATAATATAATAAGACTACCTGCCTACTAGGCAGACAGTAGACAGATAGACATAAGCTCGTATAAATGTTCAAAATCCTACGAAACATTTTGATAAATCAGACGTTACTTTGCGGAAATCCATTACAAAAGGTGCAGAATACTTGGAAACATTCCAACCACGACAGTTACACGGGTTCCGTAGATTTTGTAAAATAAAGGTTTATTCTTCATCTATCTAATTTTTTGGACCGTCTTCCCAAATAAAAAAGGTTTTTTGATACGAATGCGCGCTTTGTCCACTAATCTTTTTGTTGCGGGACCAAAACCAATTATTCTTTTCTTTGTTTAAAAGCCACACAATATTGGAATTGAATCGGTCTTTTGCATGTTAAAAAGTTAAGCAAAAAAAATGCTTATTCACGCCCTTATCCCCAAAGGGGTGGGCAGAGGCACAACCAGGGCACCAACGTCAAGCCGAAGATACCAAGTCCCAGAAAATGATAGGTGGCAAGCTTATCGCCAACCGGGCACATACCCAATCCCGGGCAACTTTATTTTTATTAGAAAATTGAAAACTCATTTTCAATTTTTTTGTTCCGATGATTGAACCCGGGACCTCAAGAAATCAAGTCCGTTTCCGGACCGCTAGACCACAGAGGCGATCTAAACACGATTATTCTTTTTTTTTATTTAAAGCCACAAAATATTTATTTTCTATGCACCCCATTTAATTATCCTAACAAATAGTTATCCCGGGTCGGGCAAGTCGCCTCTGCGGTCTAGCGGTTCAGTTATTGGGCTTGACTGCATGAGGTCCCGGGTTCGAATCCCGGGTTGGGCAACAAAAAGAAAACTGAGTTTTTCCAATTTTCTAATAAAAAGAAATATTACTCGGGATAAGATATGTGCCCGGTTGGCGATAGGCTTGCCACCTATCACATGGTGGGACTTAGTATCTTCGGCTAGTCGTGGTTGTGCCTCTGCCTACTACTTCGGGGATATGGGCGTGAAGATACTTTTGTTTTTAAAGTTAGGTTGACTGGTAGTGAATGCCATGTAGCATTAGGTCCACCTTTGTAGACTAGACAATTTTCTATCACAGGATGAATACATACGAACAGTGGTTAGAAAAGGTGGAGGCGAACAAGCAAATGGCCATCACCGAGCTACAGGATACGCTCAAGCTGCGGGAGTCGATGTTTGTTGCGAGGGGCCGCGCGAGGAACGCTTTGCGGGCTCAAACTGATGTCACCAACTATATGTTGCGACGCAGGATATACGACACACAGAGGGCCAGGAACGAGCTACAATGGCAGAAACTTAAGGTCTATTTTTTATAGTAATGGAAAGCAAACAAACTGACGGATTTCCTGATGGTAAGAAATTCACGCTACCTAGAAACACGAATGCTGGTAATTTTGCATTGCCAACCTGAGGCCGGAATGTTAGGCTTCGAGCAAAAGTAAGCTTACCGGCCACCTTATCCTCCAAAATGCAATAGCAGTCATTATGACGGCAGGAATAGATAAGGTAGGTACCAATCCGGACGAGTTGATGCGAAACTCTACCACCAAATCAGATGTCATGGTATTGGTGACGGTAAGCCTATGCTTTTACAAGCCTGACTGGAAGGCAGATGATGTATTCTGGAAAGCAGCCCGGACAAAAATTAAATTAAATTGATATTATGTTACCGTATACCTACTTAAAAATTCGTTTGTATAAAAGTTAATGCCTGCTGGCATTCTCAACTACTCAACCTTGGGGTTAACAGAGAGTGAAGTTTACAGGTACAATCTTTGGTCATTTTTGGTTAGACAGGCGTTCTAAACTTATTTTCCTGACGCCATAATCACTATGCCATGATCTAGTCCGAAGGGTAGAGTAGCTGGTAAACTTGGATAATTGCATTTACACCTCGGCCACACGACACGCCTACGCCATCTATGGTGTCTTTAAGCAACGGGTATTTTTTACTGTCAGGAGAGTCATTTTACGGTATTGTAATTAATATACTGTAGTTTTTCTCAGCTACGGTTCCCATCTGTTCAATTCCACTTGAAGATCAAAAGAGTGTTAATGCCGACTGGTATTCCACTATTTGTTTACCCAGGGTGTTTGAAAAAAGTCGAGAAAGACGACCCAAAAGCCGCTTCTCCTACACCATGATAACGTTTCTTCACACTTGGCGAACAAAACAAAGTCATTTTTAGCTTTCGAAAAAGTACATCTCGTCACTCATCTTGCGCTTTTTGCTTTGATGAGAGGTTTTACTTCTACCAAAGAGCACGTAGAAAACATGGTTTCAGATCTGCGGTCCTCATGGTTCGATCGCATGAAAAAATGTTTCAAATGTAAAGGAGATTATTTTAAAAAGTAATAAACATAACGTTTTGGTCATAATATGTTATTTTTCTAAGTTACGCTAAACTTATATTGTACCTACGTATTTATGGAATTTTCAAAAATAAAATTCTATCTTTGCCATTCTAAAACCTCTATCCAAGCGATTGTTTGATAATGTTTTCATTCTGGATGAGTCAGGATTATCTTATCACAGTAATTTCGTCAGGTAATAAAAATTAATCCAACATAATCAACTTATGAAGTGAATATATTATCAAATATACATTACTCAAACGGATTATATTAGTTCATACAATTTTTCATACTTCTATTTCTCATGCTTACAAAATTCGTATTTTTTTTAAAAATGTTCTACTATTTTATATTACGGGATTAAATCACTAGTGTAATTATTCAGACTACGCTCAGATCCTGCAAAAACTGACTATTAATTAATACCTTCGCCTTTCTTGACTCTATAAGTACTTTGCTTATTATTCTCATGTTCCTGCTGATAAAAAAATGCCTTTTAATCTTCTATAACATTTTTCGTGGCTTAAGATTTCAACCTTAACTTCACCTCAGAATAAGTAATAGAAAATCACCTTCGTGGCCTAGCCGTCCGGTTGTTGGACTTGACATCATAAGGTGCCGGGTTTGCACCCCAGGTCGGGCAACAAAAAGAAAATGTGTTTTATCAATTTTCTAACAAAAACAGTGTTCTCTCGTCTTTTTCTTGCGTAGTAATGTTTTCAGTTGAAGAAGTGACGGTATGAAAGAGGAGCTGGTACCAATATGGACGGAAAGTTAAAGGAATCGACTATCTAGCCTTACTGATTTAGACACCATAGATGCTACAGGTGCGTTGCTGTCCTGTCGCCGGGATATTAGGCAATATGCCCAACAACTACAAACAACCGTACCCTCCGGAACAGAACATGAAAAAGTCAATATGAGGGCACAAATAGATTAGGTGGTAGATTCCTTCCCGGGTCAATTTTTTTTCATTTATTACAAATTCACAATTTGCTTACATACCACATAAAGGCATTTTTAACAACCACACGGGCTTAATATAAAATGCCATAAGTCTACAACTCATTTCATTATGACAGGTATATAAAATATTTATTCTATAAAAATAGGTACATTTGCAATTTATTACTTAATTAACTGAAACATGTTAAAAATCTTCATGGTGAAGTTCCAAGTTATTTAATAAATACATTTTAGTTTATTTTTTTTATATTAGTTTTCATAATAGAATTACGCAATTCGATAGGTAAGGTATTAATTATTATTACTGCTTAGCTCTCTGCCACCAATCTAAATTAGTAAGATTACACCAGCGGACTATTTTTTTTATTGAAGGCTTAAGATAGTCGTGGATGCTTAGTTGTACATCTGCCTATCTCTTCTGCGATGCAGGTGTCAAGATATATATTTTTTTTCTCTTACTCGAATATACAATATTCAAATAATAAATAAAATCTAGTTATCAAATGTTTGAGACACATAGTACCTTTGTTTTTTATGCAATTATATTACGTTTCACCAGTTGCTCGTTATTAATAAGATGGCGCTACATTTGACTTATTTTAGACGTTTTTATTTGTAATGACAACAACAATGCTTGTTACTTTTGTATTGTTATGAAACAAGACTAGCCTTAAACATACTTCAAAGCTAACATTAAATGCAATGTCTATGTTAAAAAGTTGTTACACAATTATTAGAATACTATCACCACAATATGTTATTTAAATATTTATAAAATAAAAAAGTGTGCTTACTCCCGGAAATGTAGGCACAGGTACAACCACAGCATTCGCGACTGGGCGAAGACACGTCCTTGGCAACGTTGTTTTTATTAGAAAATTTAATAAACACATTTTTTTAAGTTAATTTGCCCCTTTCTGGGGCCGGCTAAGTCCTTTAGGCCATGCTGCCACATCTTCCGTATTGATTATTTCTTATACAGTCATTAGTCACATGTCTTCCGTATGAATTATTCTTATACAGTAATTATTAACAAAGTCACGTCAGGGTCTTGAGTAAAGTGGTGGTCACTTTACACAAGCTCACTTTGGGAGATTTGGCGGCAGCGAGGATACACTAATTTCTTCATGATTATTTATTATTTTAATAACACATTTGTTTTTGTTGCCCAACTTTTAACCCGGGAATTCATGAGGTCATGACCAACACCGAAGTGCTAGACTGTCTGTCTGTTATGAGTTTTATTTTGTGTATGCGTTATAGAATTTTGACATTCATATAGTAAGCGACCCGAGATTTTTGCAAAAATCAATTCCCAATGTAAGTACTTTTATCACAAATTTCCATTTGTAATAAAATCATTTCAATGATAGCCAAAAAAATATCAGCCAAGTAGGATAGCCCCAACAATTATGGTGTCTATTGGCGAAGGTTGTCACCCTCAGGATTGGACCATCATGGTTGTTTTCTATATAAAAACATAATAAATCTTGTTTTACTTCCTAAACTTATCTAAATTTGTTTTAATTGACTAAATGAACGTCATTTGGTCTACTAGATGGAAGAGAACATGGATAAGCTGGCTACTGAGATAAAGACCATGAATGAGCAGTTTGCTGACAAGGTTAATGCTCTAAAGCTGGCGGAGACACGTATCGAGACACGCACTTACAGACCGGGAATCGAACTGGCCTCTGATGATGCTGATTTGGGCCTGAAAGATGAAGTAAAAAACTTGCGGGAGACTATACGACAGTTGCAGGAAAAGCTAGATTGCGCCAAGTAAGAACCTACTTCTTCAATAATTTAATATAAGCTTAGACGTTAGTATTATTGTTATTATTAATATCATTTATTTTTAA
>NJDC01002225.1:40231-65535 GCA_002245475.1 Calephelis virginiensis | reverse complement strand
AGATTATTGGCCGAGTAATCGCGTAACAAACATACAAAAAATAGTAGACATATCAGGGATGAATGTTAGCTATTTGGTTTTATGTAAAATATGCTATTAAGGGGCCATGTATGCTAAAATACGTCAGCAATATACTGTTTTTTTCATATAAAGCAATTATGGATCTTGGCGACAAAAATACACAAGATTGACATTAATATGCTTTATAAGACTAGTGTTTCCAAAACACGATTCATTTCACTTTGCTCGATAGATAAAAATCAAAAAGTTAACCCTTTTTTGAAAGCAAAACCCAACTCTCTACTTCAATTATGAAAATATCGACACCAGATTTAACATAAACATAGATAAGTATTATACCTAAAAGATAACTGTTTCAGTGTTTATATATTTTTTTCAAATTACTTTTATAGTGTCAAAAATAGAGATTTGGCGCTTAAGACATTTACTTTAGAGCGCAATATTTCATAGTAATCATGGAACGGGGAAGTGCGCTGATTGGCTTTTCTGGATGACTAAGTATAGGACCTTAAGCACGACCATTTCAAATAAAGTAAATCTTAGTTCGGAGTTTGCAAAGTCGTCTGTTTATTAGCTGCCCTAAATGAATATTTTTGGGCGACTCGAGCTCAGCTTTGTCCAACAGTAGATGACAAAGGACAAATCGACACCTCCTATGCATAACTATGTATCTACAAAAAGCAAATTTTACAGGAGAGCCATTTAAAGTTTTCGGAAAATTAAAATTGTCACATCTCAGCAACCGTTTGGACTTATAACTTGAAATTTTGCAAGTACCCTTAAGTTGGCACAAATTTGCTATAAACAATCAAATTTTATTAGTAAACCTGTAGGTTTTTGTGTTTTAGCACATACACACTTATACGATGTTCTGACGAATTTATTTAATCATATATGTGCCTTGTACAGATTTTTACATTGGAATATTCTTGAATTTTTATGGTGTACTGCCAGTTATACAATTACACTTAGTATAAAATTAATAAGTATATAGTGTAACTGTAAAACCTGATCAATAAAAAACTATCCTGAGGGCGATCTATTTCTATTAGGTACAGCATTATTACAAGAGCTTTCCTGTGAAAGTTGGTTACAATCTTAAAGTTTTGACATTGTTTGAATTATCCGAAATATTTCGAGGTTTACTTATATTTATGGTCAGCCCGTTACAAATATAATATAACAATTATTTGTTTATAGTTACTATACTTTTGTATTTTATTGCAAGTCATTGACAAGAGTCTATAAATAATAATAATAAGTTTGCTCTGGTTTTAGGGGGGTTGATTATAATGATCGATTTAAAATCTTGCTCACAAAAATCCGTTTTGTGTGAAATTTTGAGTGATTTTGGCAATATTTGTAGCTGTTTAACTTGAGACCACATAACTCGTTGGTTATCTGTATTTGTTGTCCAATTACCACCAGGAAGCAGGTTTTTGAAATCAATAAAATCGGTGTTGATCATTTCTTTTACTATGTACGGACGTTTATCTTGCTTTGCCCATCTGATGAGGGCATACCATTGTTCAGGCGTATACACTGTCCTGTTCTTGGCCGTTCGTTCTATGAGAGCATGGACGCTGTCGTTCTCATTTTGGGTATGCCCTTTTTCAAAATATTTATGGGTGATGGATACTTGAAAATCCTTTGAAGCCTGCAAATAAGTAGCAAAAACGATTCGATTTCTGTTTTGACTACCACAATTATCAGACCAGAAATTAAATAGTTTTATGCCTCTTTGATGGTTTTCTTTGATGTAGTCGTACAAGCAGCTACTTACCTCATTTGCAGCTCGTCTTGCTGTAGTTTCGTCCCAAACGTAGCACTTAGCAACTTTACCACCCATTTCACATATTGTGGAATTATAAGTGTTTAACTTTCTTTTATAGTAAAGAATACTAGTTTCAGCATGTGGCATGCCATGCACCTTTTGAAAATCATATGCTGCTGTTAGCACTTCGTTTGTATTTTGGGAGTACCCTTTATCCTTATTCTTAAGCTCTCAAGCAATAGTTTACGTATGTAGGTTTTATAGAGATTTAGTTGGTCTTCAGTTACATGTTGTGGCTAGTTTTCTTAACTGTGGCAAACATCGCAACGGTTTTTTTTGAGTACAAGAAATCCCAAATTAATGTGCTTATTTATTATGTCTCTATATTGTCTTACTGTTTGCACTTTGGTTTGACTTTTAGGATCATCCCATTCTTTGTAGAGCAAAAGTTCGAGCGAAGGTAAGAGTTCCATCTAAATATATATTTTTTTCGCTGTCGAACATAATGCGACTCTATAGGTACAAAACTGTTCACATGGGCACAAACACTAGCAATCATTTCTTCAGTTATTTTTTTTGATGCTGATGTTTGCCTCTTTTATCCGAGATAACAGTGACATGCAACGAGAGTTTACTCAAAGTGGAGTAGACCATACTGCCTAAAGTATTTAGTATTTTCGTCTCAAACACATCAGAGCAAATAGAGCTATTAATATCGACTTCATTCGGCAAGTAATACACCAGAGTGAATTCTCTTCTAGAAACTGACTCAGTAGTCATGCGACGGTTTGGAATTCTCTCACAATATTTGGCTATAAAATACCAGTGACGAACTAGCTCACCTAATGACCAAAACGACACAAATAACAAATTTCGATTGTTAGCTGTAACTTTTTCTGAACATTTTAACTTACATTTTTCTCCACATGGCAATCCAATATGTTTTTGTTCATTTCTACTTGTGCACTCCAATCCTAAATTTTTGTTTGTCTTACGTTTAACATCTTACCACTGGTCACGGTGTAGCTGTCGTATCCGACCTTTATCTTTTCTTTGGTTAGCGCAACGCTTTTTTCTTTGATTTATAGATAGGGGGGGATTCTAATAATTGGTGTTCTGCTGGCATGGGTGAGCATGACAAAGTCATAGGTGTTGAAGGAATTGTTGAGACATTAGAGCCTAGCTGAGCTATTTCTTGAGCTTATTAAAGTTGAAAAGCTTGGTGAATCTTAGCACAAATCTTTTGTTTCAACAGAACTAATATTCTGTATGATAGGTGAACACGGCAATATAGGGTCATTACAATTACAATCTGTAGACAAAGCTAATAAAGATGACGTTGAAATTAGTTCACTAGGCTGTTGTTGTAACCGTTCGCTTGTTTTCAAAATAACTGGTGCATCGTCATCAGCCTCAACCAGTCTCCTGAGCTGTTGTAAGTCTTCTTCAGAGAAATCTTTCGAAAAACGTATTGGGGATTCTGTGAATTAAAACAAAAATATGTAGCTTTATTAACAAAAAAACATTAGCCGAAAGAAAAACAATCAAAACTAAGAAATAAAATATATTTTTTTCGCCGCCAGGCACCAAAACCAATAAAAATTTGCTAAAAAACCAGGGCATTGAATTTGTTAAGCGATTTATTATTATATACTAGTATAAAACAAAAGCTTTTGCTTGCTTCTGTCCCCATATTTTCATAAATATTTAAAACTATGCAACGGATTTTGATGCGGTTTTCACCAATTAGTTAGAGCTATTTCTAAAAAAAGCCTTTTGTACGTAATATGTAACCAAGCAAAGCCGAGTAGGGTCGCTAGTTTATGATATAATTACGATGCATTAGTAGGTAACTGCTCCAAACATTTTTCAATCTAACAGGATTTCAACGTCTAAATGTTTAACTGCACAGGTACATTTTTATATCTTACTGGATTCCAAAGAGTAACTGTGTAAGTGCTAAATACATATTAAGATGAAAAGGAACTACAGTGCATAACTGTGTATCTACGTAGTTACATACTTAACCATCGGGATTACATTAATTACAAATTAGCAATATTGTTTATTAATTTTTTGTGCTTTATGTGGATTATTTGTGTTAAAAATTAAAAAAAACTATTGAATTATGACTTTTATAAATAAAAATCAAATTTTGTTGAATACAACTTACCTTGCCTTAATGATACGTACTCTTGTTGATCTAAAAACAACTCTTCTCCGACATTGTAGTAGGCTTTACGCCTTTTTGTTACATCTTCTTTCAATGTTGCTAAAAATTGGAACCTCTTATTCGACATTTTTTTTAATTAAAGCTGATCGTCACGGAGCGCGTCGACAGCGTCCAGTCACCGTAGTACAATTGACTAACGGGTAGTTGATTGTCGCCTGCGCACCTGTGCCCCCACGAATTATAGTGCAACTGACACTTACTTATTTAAACAGCGTCATTGTTTAGCAATATAAGTAGATACATAGTTATACGTCTTACGAAATTCGATGTTAGGATCAAAATAAAAATCTGATATTTTTTCACGTGATAATATATAGTGCATAAATGCCAAAAATGTAATAAAATCGTTTTCGTGTATCTGGCAGATACATCCAAATACGTAGGAGGTGTCGAAATGATCTTGATGGACCTTTTAAATCCATCTGTTTATTTGCCTTGTACAAGAAAGCAAGCTTCACTCAATCTTTCAGTAATTTAAACAAATTAAAATTTAATATATAATAATTACTATATTTTAATATTTATATATATTTTATTAATATAATATTATTATTTTTTTACATAGAAAATGTGAAACATTTTATATTTATTGAAACATTTATCTGTCATAATATACGAGGGGCCTTCAATAATGACTTAGCCTCATCGCCCCATGGCGTTGTTGTTACAAAAAAGTTTTACTATCGTGCAGTAAATACTTTTTGAAGTCTATCAAGTAGTTTTCAGTCTTTTCCCTTCATTTGTTTTGTTTCGACAGCCTTTGGAAGCGAGCGTGTCGGTCGGTTTTGCAAAAATGGAAAAAGAACAATATCGTTCGGTGATTAGATTCTTGTTTTTGGAAGGGAAAACGCGCAGCGAAATTAAAGAGCGCTTGGATGCTGTGTACGGTGACTCTTCTCCTTCGATGGCGACCGTCCAAAATTGGTTCAACGAGTTTGCTCGTGGCCGCACGTCGGTTTTTGATGAGCCACGCCCAGGTGCACCGAAAACGGCTACTACAGAAGAAAACGTAAAAAAAATCCACGATCTCGTGTTAGCAGACCGGCGACCGAAGATTCACGAGACAGATGAGACTGTAGGCATTGTAGATGGGACAGTGCATCATATTCTGCACGAAGAATTGGGTATGAAAAAGTTGTCGGCGCGATGGGTGCCGCGTTTGTTCACACCAGACAACAACACCGGCTCACACCTCCGCCGTTGTCATGGCCAAATTGATCGAATTGCGCTACGAATTGCTGCCCCATACACCGTATTCTCCAGACTTGGCTCCATTCCATGCGACTTTTTCTTGTTCCCAAATCTGAAAAAGTCACTCGCCGGCAAAAGATTTGGGTCGAATGATGAGGTCATCGCCGCCACAGAGACCTATTTTGAAGACCTCGGGAAATCGTATTTTTTTGACGGGTTAAAAAAGTTGGAGCATCGCTGGTCCAAGTGTATTGAATTGAAAGGAGACTATGTTGAAAAATAAATCTTTCCTTTCTCAAAATTTTCTTTATTTTTTCTTAGGCTTAAAATTTATTGAATGACCCTCGTAGTTGGTAATATTTAAAAAATGTTGAAACATAAAAGATAGCCATAAAATTGTACGAAATGCTGTTTTAATATCCCCGTTTAATATGTAACAAAGGTTTGTGTAACAGAGGGAACAAAAGGTTTTGGAAAATGTATTGAAAATGATTTCTATTGCCAAAACTGTATCGTTTTGCCACGTGTTGGCCCGGGATTCTTTGTATAATAGATCAACTACCTTCCTGCCAGGCAGCTCGTAAAAGGCGAGCATAGGCTTACCGTCACTAGCACTGTGACATCTTACTAGGTGATAGAGTTTCGCAGCGACTCGCCCGGATTAGTACCACCGCTTTAAATAATTCCTTCACCTTAACGTCAGTGCTTGCCGTTGCCGTGTTTCGGTTCGGAGGGTAAGGTAGCCAGTAAACTTACTTTTGATAATTTTCATTTTGTCAACGCAACATTACTACCTTTGGTGTCTCTAGGCGACGTGAATTTCTTACCATCAGGTAATCCGTCTGCTTGTTTGCCTTCCATATATCAAAAAAATTAAAAAACGACAGATTTTTGGGTTCGCATTGTTATCGTACAATCCGTAAAATGTACTAGTACACCTTATATAACACCTAGCTATTAGTACTCTGTGCTAAACCATGAAACTTCAGTACGCTACCTACTAGTACGGCCACTTCATAATTTACCTCGGCCAGTTAAAATAGTATTACTTATACACATACACATAGATATCTTCACGCCAAGTCCCTTTTGGGGTAGGCAGAGAGTATCTAGTGCCGAACCTCACGATCCTGACAAACCAGTCTTGCTTCCTTCACATTCATTACCCTTTTCATACACACACGCCGGTTTCGGAGACTCTTGACACCACCCTCGGATAATAAAGCTAAATAAAGGGGAGCTAAAGTTTTAAGCAAGTGTGCTAAGCAGCCACTCACGAAAGCGTAAAATATTAGTATTGTATGTCCGCCACATACGATCGCAATCCTTTTACGAAATTCCTTTTTGAAAATTCCGAACGCACGTTCGACCATACAAATCCACTCAAGTTCCATACGGAAATAATACAACGTCTGTAGAAGGCCTATATTTGTTTTGAATTAACGAGTTTGTAATTATGTTTCGAGTTTTCCTTACGGAATTACTCCGAATGTGGATAATTCCGAACGCAGTAAACTCATAGAAATCTATGAACCTACAACATGCATCAATAATCTTAGTTTGTATGAATTTAGACATGGGCAATTACCCAAAACGGAATTAAGTAATGCCGACTATACATATTGGTGGGCCATAAACATGCGCTTGCTTCAGCCTGCAACGCCCCTCGCAAGCGAGCCTGACTTCATGCAAGCCGTAATAGAAGAATAGAGAAGCGAAAACAAGAGTCCCTCCGCATCTTCTACTGTGGCTAGTTTAAAGCATCCTGCAAAAAATAAGATCGCGTGGTCTCAAATCTACCAAATACATACAAAATCCTATTCCTGGCGTTTATTTTTTTATTGATATTAGGAACCACCTCTACTAGGAGTTCTCTGATGATTGTCAGCATTAGTAACACTTTCTCACTTTTTCCTACCACCTTTTACTAGATTTCAGTTCCGATAAAAAACGGATGGTCAATAGACGTTACATCAGAGGTATAGGACAATGGTCTGTCCTGAAACATAAAAGAACTGTAGTAATTAGATCTTTCAGATAATGGAGTAATGGACTGATCTCCCGTAGCTCTACTATGGTTCATTACAGATTTATCTCAAGATTTAGTATAAAAGAGCTTTCCACTGATAAGTTCTCACATTCTTCAAGTCCTCAGTTAAGACAAGCAGCACCAGGTAAGTTTACTTTGATTTATCCTTATATTCCCTAATATAGCAAATTTATTAACCCAGTGTTTATGCATTTTTTGGGGTTCCGTAGCCCAATGGCAAAATCGGAAACATTATAGATAGGCTGTTTATAAAAATTAAATTTCACCGCCTCATTGATAGTGGTGTTAGCGTGTACGTAAAACTCTTGGTTAAAGACATTTGTACGATGGAAATAGTAGGGTTATCTACTTTTGAATCTCGATTTACAAATTAGAAATTGTAGTCGGATATGTCACTTTAGGTACAGCTACACTTAAACTCAATACTAGAAAACTATTAACGTTTAGTTATTAACAACCAACAAATTATTTTATCGGATTCGTTGGCTTTTTTGGAACCAAATGTTAATAATTCGCTATTATTGTGTTCAAAGGTATCTAAAATGGCATATTTGATTCCCATTCCCAATTTGCATAAAATCGAGATTCGAGTGTTAGCCTACAGATGTTTTGTATTTCGCGGTTTTTTTTATATTTATTTTAGATTAAAACGCGCTTGCGGTTGACGTGTTTTGCTTCAAAGGATAAGGTAGCCGATAAACTTATTTTTGCTTGAGGCCTAACATCCTGGCCACAGGTTGGCAATGCACTATTACTATCTTTGGTGTCTCTTGGCGGTATGAATTTCTTACCATCAGGAAATCTGTCTGCTTGTTTGTCTTTAAATATCATAAAAAAACATCAATAATGTAGGACGTGTTCTCTGTCATCAGATGATATTAAATATAAAATACCCCTAATTTCAATTTTATTTAACGTTACTGCATTGAGGGGTATTCAAGTTTGAGGTCTTTTTTAAGTTGTACATAGATGAATCTAATTGGGAGCCATTGCTGTATATGATACAACTTACAAGTTGTAAGACCACACGACAGAAGCGCACAGGTCCACCGAGAAGCTTGTGCTATATTATGTATAATATATTCAATCTGTAAGCTTCTTCAGGTCCACCGTAATTCATATGTCAAATAAGTAAAATCCAAATAAATAAAAAAATCGTTACCTAGCACCCACAACATACAAATTACTTATTTTGTGCAATTTTTCAAATATTTATTTATTCAAATACTAGAGCGGGTTCCCGAAGAAAAGCTAATTTATGTCCGCAACATATATGCGGAATTCCTTTACGGTAAACCATATCTTGATTTAGAAATGAATTTTTCGCCCATTTATAACCAACTCATATTATGTACGAAAAAATACAATGCATGTAGTAGCTCCATAGATTTACTAGGATTTGGTGGATTAAATTTTTTTTGCATTCGGAATTCCGTTACAAAGTGACATAATATGTAGTATACATGAGTTAATGTATGCAGGAAGCAGCAGCATGCAACAACTATTCTTAAACTAAATCAGAAGACCACATTTTCTTGACGGAATTCCGTTTCGAAAAATCGAAACTAAATTTGGCCCACAGCAAAGCCACATGAATTCCGTTTGAAAAACTACTAATGTATGTCGCAGGATTATAGACTTGTATGAAATTGCTTATTTAGATTTTTTCGAAAAGAAATCCCGAATACATTTCGGATATATTGAATACCAAGGCAAGGGCCAAATAGATGTAAACACTTTATTTTTCCTTTTAAAAGAGACAAATATAACGCAAAGTTCAAGGGATTTCGTCCATCTATTCATCAATGATTCCTTTTAGGAAAAACTAGCTAAGAAATATCAAAAACCGTTTCCAAGTCCGTTGCGGGGTTAAGCAGAATAATATGCGTGGGTTTTACTTTTATGCTATAAATATATGAGAAATCGTCTATCTCTTGAGCAAATGTTATGAAACAGCCAACAGACATTTTTTCTACCCTACGTTTTTTTTTCATTTTATCCTTCTCCTGGCAATAACAAATATAACAAAAAAAAGAATTAGCAAAATTGTTCCATCCAATCGCTCGTCATACAACTACTAAAGGAAATAAAGATTCATTTTTAAAATATAAGACTATCCGTTTTTTGCGAATTCTTCAACACAAAATGGTTACAATTTTTGTACAAGCTTTCGTCCCCCATTACAGTGCTTTGGTGTTTAATTTTTTTTTTTAAACTCGAATTTGTCTTCATCTAGAAGCGTAACCGACAGATAACCCGACTTTAGTATTTGTAATACGAGTATTAACAATAGTATGGAAATACGAGACACAACATCTTGCACTCTTTTCTTGCGGTTTGAGTGAAGATAATGGGTAAACTTTTTGAAGTAATAAGCAACTTATTTTATGGCAACATTTTATTGAATTAAACGTTACTTTCCGGGAATCTACTATAACATTATAAAAAAAGCTTTCATTTTACTATTTCCGCGTAAGCATTGCAATCGTTGTGGAGAGAAGTCTTCCAAATAACATAGAATGTGACAAGTCTAACGAACGTTCCAACTGCCCACCATCGCGACCAGACCACGAATACAGTTAGCCCTCGGGTAACAATATAAATTGTAACGTAGCATTAATAAACACGCGGCTCTCCTGATGGTAAGTGACAGTCGTGGCCTGTAGACACCATAGATGCTATAGATACGTCTCTGACCTGTGGCCGGGATGTGGGGCATATTTACCTACTATAGCTATAGCTACCATATCTTCCGGATTTGAACTTGACACTGTCTTCCTGGAGGCAGGATTAAATAAGGCGGTGGATTCTTAGTAGGCCAAGTTGCTGCACAGCAATCTTCCACTAGTGGTCTTGCTGGCAATAACCATATGCTCCCCTCTTACGAGTTGTCTAGCAGGGGGATGCATGTGATCTATTCTACACATTAGACCCGGACTAATACGGGTTATAATACTTACTTCCTACAAATGTACACACTTGCATTACCTATATACTACATTTTCTTATATGACATTATTTGCTAGCTGATCCAACAGACGTTTATATCTTCAAAAAGCAACAGTTAAAATAAATGGAGAAAATTAAATATAGTTTTTTTTGTGAGAGATCAACAAACAATCATACGGCCCTCCTGATGGCAATCGTGGCTTATAAACACCGTAGGTCAGTGTTTCCCAAATTAGTAGTACTCGTACCCCTGGGGGTGCGCGTACCACTATTATACCGCTAGCTAATACACTGCGATAGCATCAAGATACGCGCTGCAATCTCTTAACGAAAGTATGAAATGCTAAGCTTAAAAACTAAACACTGTCACTGACTTCAATTTGAAAATTACTTGAGATTGAAGCTGACCAAAATGCAACCTGATTTTTCAGTATTGTGCAAAGTAGCCCCGTGTTAGAATAGACCATTTGCCTTCCTGCCATGGAGCTCGTAAAAGGCGAGCATAGGGTTACCCTCACTAACACCGTGATATATGACAAGGTCGTAGAGTTTCGCAGCGACTTGCCTGGATTGGTACCACCATCTTACCTATTCCTGCCGCCATAATGTTAGTGCTTGCTTTGAACGTGTTCTGGTTAAAAGGAAGGTAGTCGATAAACATACTTTTGCTCGACACCCAACATAGCGGCCTCAGGTTGGCAAAGCACCATTACCACCTTTGGTGTCTTCCAATATCATAAAAGAAAAACATTAGTAAAGAATGACGTGTTCTCTGTCATCACATGATATTAAATATAAAATACCCCTCATTTCAATTTTATTTAACGTTATTGCGTTAAGGGGTATTCAAGTTTGAGGTCTTTTTTTAAGTTGTACATAGATGAATCTAATTGGGAGCCATTGCTGTATATGTTACAACTTACAAGTTGTAAGACCACACGACAGAAGCGCACAGGTCCACCGAGAAGCTTGTGCTATATTATGTATAATATATTCAATCTGTAAGCTTCTTGAGGTGCACCGTAATTCATATGTCAAATAAGTAAAATCCAAACTGCTACACCCTATTCTTTTTAACAAACGAGTACCAAATGTACCGCACCGTTTTTGGTCCACGTAATAAACATAAAGTTAATTTCAATCAATCAGAACGGGTCATTACAATTTGACAATGAGAACAAAGGTGTAGTGCCAATCGCTAGAAACGCTCAATCTCACTTTGTTAGTATTGGAAATATGCGAGAGACATAGTCAGTACTCGTTTGTAAAAATAAATATAATATAGCTGAGTTTTTATGATAATTACTTATTAATTGAAAAAGATAAAAAAGAAAACAATCATTTATTTAAATTCAGTAAAATAAAAAAACATATTTTACTACTGTAGGATAGGGAAGTGTATTTTTCTTTGATTGCGGAAAAAGAAATCCCAACCATAAATTGCTTAGTGAGAATTGGTTTTTAGTAATAAAACCTTTTTCTAAGTAAAATCTTTTTGTTTGTTGCCATTTCTTTTAAATGTCTATAAAACTGGGAATTTTATTTAATCAAGATAAGATTTGTTTATTTTTATCCAAAGAGTAAAGTAACTGTCCATAAAGGAATATTGATCCTTTTGTATCGTAGTAATGTGCACAAACTTGTTAGATATATATAGAAAGATTTTAAATTCTCAGTATGTTTTTATGTGTTTTCTATATACAATTGCATTATTTTTTTCAGTTTTCCAGTTCGACCCAAAATTAAGTTTTATGAAATATACTTAATATTTTTTAATAACTATTAAAAAACTATATTGGATACAAAACTATGATTTAACAGTACATAAGGAAAACCAAAAATGCACAAAAGGCAAGTTTGTCTCTGCAAAAATTTCTAGCCGCCAACACAAAAGATGAAGTTGTGAAAATTAAAAAGAAGGCAACGTGTACAAAAAATCCGGTTACAGCTAAACGTAAACAAATAATGAATTAGAGGCGGGTTTTTTCAGTTTTACTGCGGTTTTGCCAACTCAAAATGGAAAATTACACATCAAATAGCTGTCAAATGACGTCATTTGTGTTTGCTATCTCTATTGTATTTCTGTTGGTCACTGGAGATAGCAAATATAAAACACGTCATTTGACAGCTACTTGATGTACGCTTTTCAATTTTGAGTTGGCCACTGAGATATATAATTAGCCCCCTAGGATGCGGAAGCAAAGCGAGACACAGGCGTCTTAAAGCAAGACGCGTTCAAAGATGTTATAGTACCCCTTATTATTTTAATCTGCAATTTTATCAGGATTTTAAGTCTCTCATTTCAAATATGACATAACGAATCATGTGTTGGGCACCGCAGTATGACGACCTCAGACCCCATCAGGCGCTGGTGATAACTGGATTGTTCGATCAATGCAGGCAGTCAGAGCTACCTACGCCTTACCCATACTTGTCACCATAATTTCAGTGCTTGTCATTATCGTATTCCGTGTTTGTAGACTTTCACAAGTGGCCTAAGACCTGGGCATATGATAGTGACGCATCAGTAACATCTATGGTGAACATCTTCTCATCATCTCATCAGCTTTTTTGCCATCTCATAACATAAAAAAAAATTTAGAGACGCGCGGCTTTAGTGACAGTTGGCTAAGCAAGACAGCTAAACTTGTAATTATGACCGCCACGTTAGTCGAGTCGTCTAAACATTGACCAATCGGGTTCGATTCCCAGGCATTTATGAGATGAACATTTAAATATATACATTTCCGAATTTGGGTGTTTATTAAATTTATTCTAGTATCTATTTAAGTATTTCTATATTAGAATCGCTGACTAACACCCATATAACAAGCATATATTTTGCTTACTTAGGGGTTAGATTTCATTTGTGTAACTTGTCTAAGAATATTTATTTAGTTACAAAATTTGCTATAGATACAAGTGTTATGATACTGTACCATAATAACGGTTTAATAGTCGACGTTTTTGATAATTCTAGCATCTTAATCGCCTCTGTGGTCTAGCGGTATGGC
The DNA here is from genome assembly GCA_002245475.1 of Calephelis virginiensis. Lineage (NCBI taxonomy): Eukaryota > Metazoa > Arthropoda > Insecta > Lepidoptera > Riodinidae > Calephelis > Calephelis virginiensis. The sequence goes on along the minus strand of NJDC01002225.1, from coordinate 52,303 downwards.
ATCGGACTTGACTTCTTGAGGTTCCCGGTTCGATCCCAGCGTCAGGCAAAAAAAATGTTTATTTTCGATTAATAAATATAAAATTGCCTGGGATTGAACATGTGCCCGGTTGGCGAAAAGCTTGCCACTTAACACATTGTGGGACTTAGCGTCTTCGGCTAGCCGCAGTTGTCCTGGTTGTGCCTCTGCCTAACTCTTTGAGGATATGGGCGTGATGATACTTTTATTTTGTAAACCTTTTTCATTCTAGAGGGTTGTTAACACGCCTTCCAATAGAGGTAGCCTTAAAGCAAAGATTGTTTCCCATCTTTTGATTATTTTTAAATTTGGATTAAACCAACGGTCCAGGCAGATGCAAACCAATGCATACCAGTGTATCAGGACTAAAACGTACGTTGTGATGATGTTGTCATAAGCGAAACCGGTAGGCTATTTACAAAATAATAAATTATAAGTGATACGTAAAACAGTACAAGTGTTTCTTTATTTAAAATTATGAATATTTGGAAGTTTAGCCCAGCGCCGACGATGGTAAATATCAAATACACTAGCTGTTTCGGCGAACTTCGTTCCGCCCGTTCAGTTAAAAAATAAAATGTCGTTTTTCCTCTTTTCCCGCCGTTGTAAGGGATAAAATGTACCCCCATGTCCTTCTCGCGGTTCTAAGCTACCTCTCCATCAATTTTCAGCCTAATTTTAACTGTCACGACTTTCTTTTATAAAAAAAAATAGACAATCCGTTTTTCATATTTTTTTGTGTTTTAATTGTTATTAAGGTGTATTCTGCTATTTGGGGCGAAGACTATTATATACGAATCAAAAACCATTAAAATTACACTTTGGATGTTTGCCAAATCCACGATGATCTAAATTCCATGATGGTAACATTTGGTGCTAATATAAAAACCAGCCAAGTGCGAGTGCACGAAGGGTTAAAAATTACGTTTGTTGTATGAGAGCCCCCCTTTAATATTTACTTTATTGTTACTTAATTATTTACTATGAAAGGTAACATACAAGTAAATATTCTGTGAAAATTTGAAGCGTCTACCTGTTACCGTTTTTAATATTGAGCTAAAAAAATAGTAAAAAACACGTTTATTGTTTGGGTTATAGTTTGTTAAATACCCCTTAATACCTTTTTTTAAATTTTTAGTAATTGTTATAGTGGCAACGGAAATACATCATTTGTGGAAATTTCAGCTTTCCAGCTATCATATCACGGTTTATGAGACACAGCCTGGAGACAGACAGAGAGTGGAGGCTTAGTAATAGGGTTTCCGTTTTTACCCTTTGGGTACGGAACCCTAAAATAGTATAAGATCTGGTCATTTAATTTAAATATTTAATCTCGGTTTGTTTAATAATTCCCATGAATTGTTTTCGACTACAGTTACTTTCAGAATAACTTGAGTCCGAGGAAAAACCAATTCTACGGAAGGATTTCCTGCAAATTTAAATAGTTGCATTGTTAATAACAAACACAGTTTATTGGCCTATTAACTGCACAATTGTAGTATATTACATAATCATACTCCTATTGTTTATAATCTTTTACTTTACTATTTTACTGCTATAGATACCTAATGTTTACATAATCTTAAACAAATAAAAAAAGTATTTCCCGTTTCATTTGTTCCTTGAAATATTCCCTATTTGATAGTGTCCACAGCTTCAATTACGTAATTAGTAGATTTAGTGCCAGTACCAGTCATTTTAGTTTCAGTAGAGAAATCCTATTTAAAACTAGTCTATGTTATCATCTTCGGCGCTAACTGTCAGCTAATTAAACCACATTATCATTGGTTTACGTGTTACAAAATAATTAAATAAGAAATACTAAAAAAAATAAGCGCAGTATTGTATAATTAAGTAAGAAACACTCAAATATTTAAGCGCAGTTAAATATAATTGAGTAAAAAATACTCATTTGTTTAAGCGCAGTAAAACTGCAAAAACGGCCTTTAATTTCAATATTTGTCACCTGTGTACTTAGGTGACAAACGTCGATTGAACTCTTCGATTTGCCTATGATTCAATCATCAGATACAGACTTGATGGCAATAGGACCACCTCGGAAGTATGCTCTTTCAAATGAAAACAGATTTTAAATATCGGTTCAAAAATGACAGAAATAGATTGAAATACATTGAAAAAATATTGGATCCGAACATTTTCACCTCCTTCTTTTTATAAGTTAGTTAAATTTCTTAACTTCTGGTCAATCAGCATTTAAATGTTTACTCATAACCTTATCTTTAGATCAGCTTTAGCCATTTAGAGGTAGCCTTAAAGGAATCTTTGTTTCCCATCTTTTGATTATTATCAAATTTGGATTAAACCTCTTGGCAGATGCAAACCTGTGTATACAACCGATGTTTACAACCCTCTATAACCCCGATTACACTTTGGATGTTTGCCAAATCCACGATGATCCAAATTCCATAGTGGCAACATTTGGTTCTAATAAAAAGTCTAAGGTCTGGTCATAGAATTCAAATATTAAAACTCGCTCTGTTAGATATTCCCAAGAATTGTTTCTGTGTATAGTTTCTTTCAGAATAACTTGATTCTAAGGAAATAAATAATGCTACGGAAGCATTTCCTGCAAATTTAAATAGTTGCATTGTTAATAATGAACATGGTTTATTGGCCTATTAACTACACAACTGTAGTATATTACATAATCATAATCTCATTGTTTATTATCTATTGCTACAATATTTTACTGCTATAGATACTTTTTGCTTACATTTACTTACATATTCCTCTTTCATTTGTTCCTTGAAATATTCCCTATTTGATAGTGTCCGCTGCTTTAACCACGCAATAAGTTGATTTAGTACCGGTACCAGTCATTTTAGTACCAATAGAAAAATAAATAAATATTCCTGGACAAGTCACATAAATTGAATATAACCCCAAAGTAATGAAATTATATGCTTCTATTAGGGGTATAAGTCAACGATACTAATACATAGAAATACTTAAATAGATACCAGAATAAATTTAACAAATACCCAGACCCGGAAATGCAGACATCTAAATTCTCATCAAACAAATGCCTGCCTCGCCAGGAATCGAACCCAAGCTTTGCAATATTAGAGCCGAACATTTTCACATCCTTCTTTTTGTAGGTTGGTTAAATCTAAGCTTAGTTAAAAATCTTCCAGTCAAACAAGCACTTAAATATTTATTCCGGAGCTTCAAATTAACTTTAGTCATCCGCCCAATTCGATGCATTTCATTTCATCCATCCATTACCCGGTGTTGGTCCAGGTCCGCTAAGTAGAAAAAATCTGCCTCTCTAGCGAATACAGGTTAAATCTATAATTATTAACAAGACCACTGTTGATAGAGTGCATCGCAGCAACTTGGTCGGTTAAAGTTTTCCTTACGTATTCCTGCCGCTATAATGATAATGTCATGTTGTGGTCCGAATAGTAGGGTAGTCGGTAGATCAAACACCTCAGCTATTGAATAGCAAAGCATCTATAACGTCTTTGGTGTCTACAGGCCAAGGTTACCTATCTCTTAACTTCAGAAGAACCACATGCTTGTTCGCTATCTTTTGCTATAAACAAAAATACAAACGTCACTCATTATGAAAAGTGTCAAAACTAAAAATTATGTCACGTGATACAACAAAAAATACGAATTTTTATTTTAACAAAATAACTGTATGTTAGTTCTATCAAAGATTTTTAATAAAAGTAGTTCTAAACCATAGTTTTTATTGAGTCAATTTTTGTAAAATACATATGTAACGTCAGTTGTTCTGATCATCATTTTTGTAAAATATGGCGAAGCAGGTGTTACAAATATGTCCTGTGAAAAAAACAGGGTAGAGTTTAAAATTATATTGGTATTAATTAAAAGCGCACTTAACTAAGCTAATTTGAAGTTATCGCTATTTTCTTTTAACTATAGTACTAGAAAGAGACAAAATACGTTGAGTGATATCAGATTAGTTTTCACAACATTTCTAGAGACTTAATCTAGTCAGCAGAAAACGTTGATTAAAAACGTCACAAGTTAACATGTCTTGACTAATCTGACATTTTTAAAATTTCTACAAATTTTAAATAAAGGAAAAATTTCGCCCCAGATGTGTAAAATGTTCAATTTCTTTTTGTTTCATTGGAAAAGTATAGCATAAGTACATTAGATTAGTCTATTAAGTGCTCAGCAAAATCACTACCGTTCTCTCTATTAGATTGCTTTACGGCCAATATTAATTACCTATCTACAAGTAGAGATACGCTTACTGTGTTTTTTATGGTTTTGTCAATTATTTTATCTATTTACGAAAAATTACAGTGGTTGAATAGTAGGTGATCTAAAATAGCACCACGAGTATCTTCCCACTGCAACAGTTTTGACATGGACAAGCGGCGAAACCCACTTGAACAAAATCACAAATACCTATTCAATAAAGCGACGATTTTTACGATTAAGTAATATGCAATTATATTCTTACGGAAATGATTCCTTTTGAGTTTGTATAATAATTTATTATCCTATTATAAACACTATTATAAACCAATTACATTATGTCCGATGTTTCAATTATAATGACATTTACAGTCGTAATTATAAAAAAAAGAACTTATAAATCAATCGTTACAATATGGATATATTTCTTTATTGTAATAAATATCGTGGGAAGATATGCGTGGAAAAATCCTTTCAGAAGTAATGGCTATTTGTTACTTCAAAGCAATACAGGCCTCAAATAGACAAGAGACTATAAAATATACAGGTGGAAGTTCGGACACATTCCCCTAAATACGTTCGCTTTTTAATGAAAAAGAAAACATAACCAAAGTTTGTATTTTTAGGATGTTCTAATTTTTTTTGTTATCCGACCTGGTTAGAAGAAGTCAAGAGAGATTTTTGTTCAACTTTTTTACATGACAGATTAACATGTTAACATGTAATATTTTTTAGAATTTTAGATATGTCACGTACAAACTAATCTGACAGCACTAAACGCATAATGTCTATATTAATATCGTTGAAAGAAGATAGCGATAACTTAAAATTACTTTACTCCCTTTATGAGCCTATGTACCATTTTATCATTAGACAAGTTTGAAGTGAGGTCAAACAGCATCTTCATTCTTTTTTATAAAATGTGTCATAAATGTTTATTCCTTTAAATAACTATTCAGCTATACTATGTAGAGATGCTTATATAAATACATACGTTTGTATTTATAATTTAGTATATCTATGCATGGGATGTACAGTTCAACGGACATAATGTTATATACCTAGTATTTGTATAGTTTACCTTTTTTTGATGAAGCTTGACAAATTAAAAATGCCAATAGGCATTAAGAAATATTTAATTTTGTTTAATATACAATGAACATAAGTAAATAAAAAAACATGCAGGTCAAAAGTAAGACTAAAGTTTAGGGAAGAGATAACTATTTTATCTAAATACACATTATCACAATCATCTATTGGATACCTACAATGCAATACAGATGAGATACCCTTGCATTAATATCTAAATTATTTAATACAATAAACAAACGAAAATTTAGAAAACAAACATGTACACAACAAATTAGACGTTTTATAAATTGTTAAACACGATAAATTTGTGAATACTTTAACTCTTATCCAATTTAAATCAATTAAGAAAATCCTGAAGAACTCCAACCGTGTTAATCTTCCACGTGTGCATAATGGGTTAGAATTAATTATCACGCAGCTCAGAGACGACACGTGATTACAAGCTAATAGATATGCGTCGCTTATCCGTTGTTGCGTTAAGCTACAGCTATTAAGGAACAGCTTAGGTAAAACGCCGATTGACGGATATCTTCATTAGCATATTTTAAGCTTTTCACATTATAAGTATTTTACGGCATTAAGCAATTCTATACTTATAAAATAATAAAACTTGACAAGAGTGAATTCTGTACATTGAAGATTTTATGATTTTATTATGATATTAGAAAGCAAATCAGCAGACGGATTTCCTTATGGCAAGAAATTCACGCGGCTTAGAGACGCCAAATATGGCAATGGTGCGTTGCCAACCTGAGGCCTCGAGCAAAAGTATGTTTACCGGCTACCTTATGGTACCGATATAAGGTGATGGTACCGATCCGAGCGAATCGCTGCAAAACTCTGCCAGCTAACCAGATGCCACGATGTTAGTGACGGGAAGCCTATGGCCGTCTTTTAGAAGTTGTCTGACATGACGGTAGATGGTCTATTCTGCAATGGAGTCCAGACCAACACGGGGCAAAAAGATGATTAAAGAATTAGTACAAGTTAGAATTTTTGTCTGTCTATATGTCTGTCTGTCAGTCTGCTTCTATCTTGAACGCGTTTCACGCTGGTTCTATTTAACTAATCGTGACGAAATATAAGCTTATATTATGCTAGTTTTTATCCCGTTTACGAAAAGTTTTTCAAAGAGAGAGTGTTCAAAGTGAAAATTTAAAATAGACTTTAATTAATTAACACGTAGACATTTTTTTCCAAGTCGTGAGATTTGTAGTTTAGAATTTGCTGACATACCACAGTCGTCTCTGTGGTTTGGCGGTCCAGGTGTTGGTCTTGACTTCATGAGGTCCCGGGCTCGATTCCCGGATCGAGCAACAAAAAGAAATACGGTTTCTCCAATTTTCTAATAAAATGTTGCTCGGGATTGGACGTATGCCCGGTTTGGCGATAGGCTTGCTACTTATCACACTGTGGGACTTAGAATCTTCGGCTAGTCGTAGGTGCCCTGGTTGTGCCTCTGCCTAATTGTTTGGGAATATGCCCGTGAAAATGCATACATACAGACATATTGACTCATTATAGTCTCCAAATGACGTTAAATCCCAATGCATAGAAATATTTGAATGTACAGGTCATCTTAACCTGGTATTTTGGAATTTGTAATTTCCCCTGTTGGTCCGGGCTCCTTTGTACCATCTGCCTTCCTGCCAGGCAGCTCGTAAAAGGCGAGCACAGGCTTACCGTCACTAGCACCGTGACATCTGACTAGCTGGTAGAGTTTAGCAGCGACTCACGCGCATTGGTACCACCGCCTTACCTATTCCTGCCGCCATAACGTCATTACGTGTTCCGGTTCGGAGGGTAAGGGGTAAGGTAGCCGGTAAACTTACTTTTGCTCGAGGCCTAACATCCCGGCCTCAGGTTGGCAACGCACCATTATCACCTTTGGTGTCTTTAGGCGTCGGGAATTTCTTACCATCAGGAAATCCGTCTGCTTGTTTGCCTTCCAATGTCATAATAAAAAAAAATCCAACCTTCCTAATATCAATGTGAAAATTTTTCTGTTTATTACGATTAATGTAGATTTACTAATTTGAATCGGGTTAGCGTTTATTGATAACAGCCGCAAATGAATACACGGGTACATCTAGTATGTAATAATTTCTTCAACCGTTAGTTAGAGCGTAAATCCCTAAACCTCAATGGTATCCGTCTAGTTCAGCCTTTCCCAAAGTGGGCGATAACGCCCCCTTGTGGGCGCTGGAAGCCTAGAGGGGGGCGGTATAAATCTTGAAAGAAATGTTTTTTTTTAAACTAGGCGCAACAAATATGTTATTGAGGTTATTGACAAGAAAAAAACGAGGGGGGGGGGGCGCTACAAAACAATTGATTTTCAAAGTGGGCGTTACATGAAATAAGTTTGGGAACCTCTGGTCTAGTTAATGTATATAATGCAGTGATGACACGTTATTACAAGTTAATTTTCTGTCAAGTTAGAGTGTCAAATGAATTGTTTGTACTTAGCTTAATTGGCGCAAACATGATTCCCAAAATTAGCTCATGTTCGTCATATTATTTATTAATGTAAACATATGTTTCACTCATTGTATTTTGTTTTCTGAAGTTTACATAATTCGTTTCAATTTTTGTATTATATCCAGCCGACCCGACGAATTTCGTATCGCTTAAGGGGTGTGAACAGTTAGTATAGATAAAAGCATTATTTTTTCCATGTTCTCTGAATTTTCCCGGGTTTTTACATTTTTTATCTTACCTTCTTCTGGCGATATCCAACACAAAAAATAAGGACTGTTGGTCCACCCGTTCAGGTCGTTCACCACTTGAAATGGGGATTCATAAGATGCCAAAATATATAAGATGACAAATGAATTCTGTAAAAGTCATCCTTAAAAAAGTGCAAGTCTTTATTCAGTATCAGTATCAGTATCTTCACGCCCCTATCCCCGAAGAGGTAGGCAGAAGTACAACCAAGGCACCCACGACTAGCCGAAGACACTAAGTCCCACAATGTGATAGGTAACAAGCCAATCGCCAACCGGGCACATTTCCAATCCCGACCAACATTTTTTTTATTAGAAAATTGGAAAAATGCAATTTTCTTTTTGTTGGCCGACCCGGGATTCGAACCCAGGATTTTATTCTTTAAAGTCTTTATTCATTTCATAATAATAATAAAAAGTGTCTACATGCCCGTATCTACCTCTTCGGGGAGGTAGGCAGAGGTAGGCATAACTAGCCTTAGTCACTAAAGTCATACAGTATATACAATATGATAGGTGGTGAAACTATCGCAATTCGGGTTCATATACAATTCCGACCTAAGTTAATTATATGAAAAAAAATAATTAAAAAGCACATTTTTTTGGTGCCAGACTCGGGGATTGAATCCGGAACCTCATTGCACTACAGAGGCGATATTTAAAAATATTTTTGTGTTATTATTCATCGAATTCGTTTATAATACACAAATTAAAAAAAGTAAAAACCCTTATGGTTTTTAATTTTAAATACATACAATTTATTATCATTCCAACTGTCATATCGACAGCATTAAATTTTATTAAAATATTTATGTTTACTGGTAATCCAAACTAGATTAACACGTGTACAAAAAGCCTTAAATTTATTATTATGCGGAATCGACACGTGATGTTATATGCATCGGTGCTCGGTTGTATAAAGTATGTTGTATAATGGTCTTAAGCTATAATAACTTTTAATGAGAAGCTCAGAGTCGATGTTTGTCGCGTGACAACTGGCGAGTATTGAAGATACCAATTATTTCATATATATATAGCATCGGGCAGATGTAGAAATTAATAAAGAGAAAGAGTAGAAAAACTTTTTTTTTTACTTTTCGGTATTTTCATTGGAATCTGATATGGTAGTGTGGGTACTCTAGATTATTAATATTTAGTTCAAAAAAAATCAACGAATCTGAAAAAATAATTTATTGTTAATATATATATAAAAATCTATTGCTGTTCGTTAGTCTCGCTACAACGAGAACGGCTGAACCGATTCGGCTAATTTTGGTTTTGACTTATTTGTTCGAGTCCAGCTTTAAAAGATAAGAAAAAGGAAAAAACTTTGAGAAAACTAGGAAAAACAACATTTTATTTTTTCCCATACAAACTGAACGGCTGGAATGAAGTTCGCCGGGACAGCTAGTTAACTAAAAAACTTGGGTTAACATTGCACTATCATATCGCTGGCTTTTATCCGAGGTTGGTGTCAAGTCTCAAAAACCGGCATATTTGTATGAAAAGGTTAATGAATGTGGAGGAAGCCTGTGAGGCAGGTCTGCAAGGATCATGAGATTTTGCACTCGATCCTCTCTGCCTACCCCATAAGGGACTTGGTGTGACGACATGTATGTGTTAAATGTTAATAACACGCTAGTTTTGTGTAAAAGAGTACCTAAAATGGTATATTTTTTTCAAATTCGCTGCTTAGTGTTGGGCATAAGTCTCTCACAATCTCTGGACATCTCGCTTACTAAAAATACCTACTTCAAAAGTTTATCAAAATTATTTTCAAATGTATCAAATACATTACAGATTCCCAGTTGGGCTTCTCAGTCACAGCACAAATATAAAACAGCATGAAAGCTACATACGTTCAAAACGACACACTCACACAAACTTAACCGACGCCATGATATTACCTACTCATATTATTTGGAAACTATGTTATTGTAATTCAATTGATTAAAAACAATTTGGTGTCGAGGGACACCAGGTAGGAACGAAATTCCTTCGTCTAATGTAGAATCGACCCAATTCATGAGTATATTGTATTGGCGGAGTGGAGTGGTAGTAGAGAGAGAAAGGATGCGAGAATGAAAAGAAAGAGGGAGGAAGAGGAAGGTATGCTCTCTTGTGTATATGACTGTCGCACCTGCGCACGTCTCATTTAACGGTTTTATTCCACTGACTGTTTCTTACGGTTTTTATTATCATATTTTTTGAAGTTCGGCCGCGCAGCAAAATCACTATCTCCTCCAAGTCTGCCGTAAGGAACTTCGTTCCAAAAATAAAATTACAACCCTATTGATTCAATGGAGTAAAGTATTTTGTCAACTAGTCTTGGTTTTGCATACTGTTCTATATTTGTACTGTGTCAATGCTTATGACTGAGTCTTTAGTTGAATATTCAAGTATATTAAGCAGGCATGACACGTGATTACAAGTTAATATGTGGGTTGTTGTGTAACAGTCTCTAGCTAAAGCGTAACATGATAAGCTTACACAGAATATCTATTAATGATTGTGGACTGGTTTAGGGGATTGACGATTATAATTCAAGTTTACTATAATCCATATCCCACACTTAAACTAATGTGCCCCAGACTCCAAAATAGTCCCCTTCGTGTTATTCCGGATCCTGGTTGTAGAATAGGCTCGAAAAAGGCGAGCAAAGGCGAAACGGGTCATCACCTATAAGTCACTGGTGGAAGAGCGTTGTGCAGCAACTTACTGGGTAGGGATCCACCGCCTTCCCTATTCCTGCGGCTGCAATGATTATGTGAATGTTCAGTTCGGAGAGTAGGAACCAGTTGACTTGCACAGTTGGTCTAACACTCCGACACATGACAGCGACGCCACAACGTTTATTGTGACTATAGGCTGCGCTTATCTGTTACCATCAAGGAAGCCACATTCTTGTTTGCTGTTGTTGACCGCCTAGTTGGTCGAGTGACTAGCGTACTCGCCTAACTGCATCGACGAACCGCGAGGCTTGGGTTCGATTCCCGGCAGGCATTCATTTGTGTGATGAACATTTGGATGTCTGCATTTCCGGGTCTGGGTGTTTATTACATGTATTCTGGTATCTATTTAAGTATTTTTATGTAATAGTATCGTTGACTAACACCAATAACACAAGCATATAATTTGCTTACTTTGGGGTTAGATTCAATTTGTGTAACTTGTCCAGGGATATTTATTTATTATTATTTTGCCACAAAAATACAGGCCATTGTTTTCCTACCAAAAAGCTCGTATGCAAACATTGGTTGCTGCAGCTGGTAGAATTTCGAAATAGCGGTTCGATACTCTTGTTACTGTCATTACGCCAGTACTCGTCACTATCGTGTTTCAATTTTGGAGAAAATGCAGTAAATAACATTTCGCAAGAGCGTTATATCTACACATCTGGTTGGCACTACACTATTACTAATTTTGATATGAATAGGAACAAGAATTTCCACCTGGAAATCCGTTTGATTTCTCGTCTCCCAATCTGGATTAAATGGATATGCTGCATCGAAATTTTGGATTTTCTTAAATTTTCAAAACAAAGATGTCAAATTTATGAGATCTACATTTTAAGTAAGAATGCAGTTACAAACTATTTTTAAAGCTAAAAGTTTAAATAAATTTCATTTCCAAAAAATGTTCCTTTAAGAAAGCATTGTTTCTTACAATGTGACTCATAAAGCATACCAATAATTTATTACTAGCACCTTCCTCGCTTATTTATTCAGTTCTCCAAACCCGATTTTTGTTATGATATTGGAAGGCAAACAAGCAGACGGATTTTCTAATGGTTAGAATTTCATGTCTCCTGGAGACACGAAAGGTGGTAATGGTGCGTTGCCCATCTGAAACCTCGAGGCCTTAGACTTCGAGCAAAAGCAAGTTTACCGGCTACCTTACCCTCCAAGCCGGAATACGTCAACGGCTAGCACTGACGTTGTGGCGTCAGGAATAGTTAAGGCGGTGGTACAAATCCGGGCGAGTCACTTCGAAACTCTACCACTTATTCAGATGGTGACGGTGTTAGTGATGGCAAGCCTAT
>NJDC01002225.1:18745-39693 GCA_002245475.1 Calephelis virginiensis | reverse complement strand
TCTTACAATGTGACTTTATTACTAGCACCTTACTCGCTTATTTATTCAGTTCTCCAAACCCGATTTTTGTTATGATATTGGAAGGCAAACAAGCAGACGGATTTTCTAATGGTCAGAATTTCATGTCTCCTGGAGACACGAAAGGTGGTAATGGTGCGTTGCCCATCTGAAGCCTCGAGGCCTTAGACCTCGAGCAAAAGCAAGTTTACCGGCTACCTTACTCTCCAAGCCGGAATACGTCAACGGCTAGCACTGACGTTGTGGCGTCAAGAATAGGTAAGGCAGTGGTACAAATCCGGGCGGTCGCTTCGAAACTCTACCACTTATTCAGATGGTGACGGTGCTAGTGACGGCAAGCCTTTGCTCGCCTTTTACGAGCTGCCTTGCAGGAAGATAAAGTAGACCAACACGAGGATATGAGTTGATACTTTCAAGAACTCTCTCAAACATATTTTTCTAAGCTAGAAAATCACCCGAACCCTCTGATGGCAGCAGCCAACGATTACGTCCCCGAGACGGACCCACCTCCGCTTCGCCGGAGGCCCCGTCACGTGACTCTAGACCCCGATGACCCCATCACCGAGGCAAACGCCTCATACAACAGTACACACACACATACAAACTCGCGACACCGTCGCCGCCGGGGGCGGCGAAGACCCTGGGCGGAACACAGCCACGATATCCTCTTCCGAAACGAACCAAGATCCCACCCTAAGCCGAGGTACGGTCTTACAGGAGACACCCTTAGGGAGGGGGGTCCCAGGCCCCACCCAAAATTAAATCTCTGGCTGAGCACTCTGCTCGCCCACTAGCCCGGTGACGTTGTTAAAGTCAATAGACGTACACAACACTAGTCATTTCGAAAAAAAATATATGAGTAGATATATAAGTAGATGCAAAATTTTATTCAAAGCGGTGTAATAGTTTTGGAGTTTATCCCCGACAATACTTACATAAAATGTAATTTTTCTTTACAACTCAATCACGTGACATCAAATACACGTGATAATAATATAAATAAACATGAAATCGGTCAGAATGGCATCTTCAAGGTGGTAAAGAATTATAATCAGCAGATCAAAACAGGATAATACGAAACTCGAAATACTGACGTTAATACATTTTCGACATACTTATTTTCGGTTGAATGATTTCATATGCGGAAATGTTTAATTTGAATCAATCACTACAACTTGATTCCGACAAGATTACAATTCACTATATTAGGAAGTGACTGTGCCTAGTTGATCTGGTATGGATAGGTTAATAAGAAACCACTTCCTAGTACTTTTACTTTCAATCGAATTTATTGAGGCAAATAATATACAGTCATAAGTAACAAGTACTTCGCTAAAGTGATAATGCAAACGAACATATGTATTACTCAAACAAACATGTAAAGTATATCATATGACTGATTTGGTAGCATTAAAATTTTAACAAAATACACAGAAATATAAAAACAATTATATTATTTTATATTTACATTCTTACAGTGTTGATACAATTCACTAGAGTAAACAAAACAAAAATTAAAAATGTCCAATAACTCGTTACAAAAATAACATGTGATGTAGCTTAAAACAATTTTGATAATGTCAGCTTTCAAACGCAAAAATCCGCATCGTAATCGAACCAATAAACGTGAAATTAATAACACCCCTCTTTTTTTCGGGGGTTAGAAACTAGCAAAACCCAAACAAGGTTTAAAATGGATAGCATACCACTCGAATGGCCAAATAGACTAGGACTTTTAACATTTACTTTGAAGCCTTTGTATTTTTTTTGTCAACTATAATTTAAATTTAAAAAAAAATTGAAAAATGTATTTATATTCATCATAGATAGGAGCATGTTAGTTGCAATAACAAGTATAAAGCTCTATTCAAACGCAAAACGTGTTGGGTTTAAGCTTGCAAATACTGTGTAATAGTATAAGATCCGAACCTACATCGACCTTCACCGAACTGATAAAAGAATGAAACATGTTTTACAATAAATTTTAGTATTTATTAGAAATTTTATTAAAAATGAGTTTGCCTAAAATGTCCTGGACAGATCTTTTTAACTATTTAAAAAAAACAATCATTTATTACTTCGATTTTTTACAGTCAACCCTAAATCAACGTATTTGCAATGAAACGGTGCATATGTTGATATAATATATATTTTTTGTGTTATCCAATCCTGTGAAAGTAATTGGTATTGACATATCTGTTTATACCTAACAACCAAAATAAATAACAGGCAATCCAACTTCTGCACATTCTGTAGGTTTTAAACTTTAAATGAAAAACCCTTTTTTTAAATATTACAAAAAATGTTTTGTCTAGAATATTTATAGGCAACCTGTTCCCGTATATTATCTGATATATTCAATTTTGTTATAAAATAGCTTTCATCCTATTATTAGCTTAGTGTATTTCGATTTAGATTTGGATCTTAAACCATAAAGCACATCACCTTCGTAATAGTAGACGATGAACAATTTTAATGATTTCGATGTTAAAATAATTAACTTTATTCATCATTGGCACTTAAAAGTACTCATTGTTAACTGTTCTATTTAAATTATACAGTATGAGCCTTTTGATTCAAATCATGTTAATGTTAATATTATAATCATGACTCTGAGAATATTTTAGCAATCCAAACTGGTAGACTTATATTTTATTAAACTCCTAAGAAATAGCACAAATGTATGAAAAACATCAATGATGAAAATGTTTTAAAAATTTGGACCAAATTACAAGGGAACATTACTCGCAGTATAACGGAGCGAGGTGTTGGGTTAATATTTCAGATATCAGTGTCCCAGGCTATATATTTGAACAATATATAGGGCCATATCCCATGGTCATTAAGAACTACAGGGTACGTCCTAAAACGACGAAAGAGAGTTTCGAAATTGTTGCGCTGTCATTCGGAGGAAAAGACGTCAAAACTCGTGCTTATGCGTAAGTTCATAAAATTTTATTCGAACTCCGCAACTATTTCCAGAAACGTAACCCATGAGAAACGTTTGAGCAATAATTAAAAAGGTTTACCAACATATAAAATAATACGTAATTATGAGTAACCACAAGTATTCTGGAATGTGCCATTTCGGATATTATATAACTAAATTATGTAAGTTTTAATAATAACAAAATAATGTATAATTTACGAATTATTGAGAGTTCAAAGTTCATCGTAACAAAAAAGAGTTTGACATCTAAAATTCACAGTTGGTAAACAGAACTGAACGAGTAATAAACAAAAATATTATTTTAGTACATATTATAATTATTGTAACAGTAAATTCATAATGTTAAATCTTCAACATTCTGTAAAAATGTGATTCAAGTTTAAATCATTTCATGGCAGTTTTCCATGAGTTGCTTCAGCATGCCTGTGTCAATAGATTTATTCGATTGCTTCCTTGAAGTTTTAGAAGGTGATGTTTGAAAACGTCAGCGTTGATGTCACCTTTGAAATGGGCTTCATCGCTAGTCTATAAAAATTTGGTACGCTACAACTGCAACGATTCAAAAATCACGTCGCAACAATCCTATTGTCTTCCACAGTAAGTTCAGCTTTGTACATGATGACTACTTACTTATGGATCTATCAATTGAAACGGTAATGAAGTTTGCATGTGTGTGCTTTTCGCATTTCGCATGAAATGGCGAGGCCAATTTGAAATTTGGTTTACTACATCTTAGCCTAAGAAATCACGGTTTTAATCCGCGCACGCGGCGGTCGCAGAACTGCGGTTTTATTTAAAAACTCACGAGACCGGTAATTTGCGCGGTCACGTAGCCATCGCGACAGAAATTATCGCGCGTAAGCTTGTGCGATTCTACGAGAGGGCGGACGATGCCGCGGGAACCGCAAACAACTGCGGGCGCTGCGGATGTAAAAAGCGTGAAATAAAGTTAAATGTGCTTATACTTTTTGCATATAAATCTACATTCTATAGAACCCGGCGCGGGTAAAAACCGGTCCGTAAGTTTTTAGGCTAAGGTAACCTAATTTCAAATTAGCCACGCCATTTCATGCGAAATGCGAAAAGCATCTTAATTGATTCCATTTATTCTGTAAGAGTATTCAGACGATTTAGCTAATTTTGAAGATGTAACAGTTATACTTAGATATAGTGATGTCTTGGACTTTAACTTAAAAGAATTTTCTTTGTATCAGGTACTCATTTTGAGAGTTTTATATCAGAGATATAATGTTTCTGCGGTCAATTTAAAAAAATAAATTTTCCAACGTTAAACGATCTAACAGCCGATTTCAAAAACTTAAAATAGGAGATAGATACTAAAGATCAATATTCAGACGATCACTATCATTTTTAAATAATTAACAAAAATATCTAAACAACAAAACTTTAGTAGAACTTTCTCTAACAGCAGATACATTATTGAAATAGCCATAAAGTTACGTCCTTTTCCAACAATAATATGTTTTTCCACGCAGCGAATTTTGTAAATATCACTCACATTTCATTATAATACATACATACATTCTATTTGACATACATTGGGTAATAAACTTATTTCATAAAGTCTTGAGTATTAAATACTCAAAGCATAAAGCCAAAACACGTTTTTATTTTTGATTTTTTTCTAATTTTATTACAAACTTTTTACCAAAGTTAGTGGAGGTATCATATTACGTACATTAGTCTTTAATGTAAGGATTGGTTTGTTTGTTTTTGACTGTTAACATGTTATATGTGTGTTAATGTTCTTAGCACATTAAACGTAACTTATGTTATTTATCTATACTGGGTTATATTTAAAATACCAGCCAAATTTGTAGAGACGCTTGGGAATCGATAACATTATCAATCTTATCTAATAAGTATTAAAAAATAAAAAAGTATGTTATATTTTTTATCATACGCAAAATGCAAAATGTATAGTTACAACGTAAAAAAAGCATTCAACTTGTTCCCGACGACCGCAATCCTATGCGCAGGCTGGTGACGTCATGACTCGTACTATGTATGATATAGCGTGACAACAAGCGAAGTATTAACGCAGACTATTTTACACCAATGTTTATTGATGTTTTGTATTTCAGTTTAGCAATAACGTTTAAAATAATGTATTTTAAACGTTATTGCTTTAGCCTCAACTCTCTTGTACTAAAATTTGGCCGGCTCTTTGAAAGTAGCCCTGTATATGTATAAAATAATCTCCAACTTCTTAATCATCATTCATTCATCTTTTTAACCCCGCAAAGTTTGATAACGCATCTAAGACCCGAGCGTAGCGCATTTTGCTGGGTGGCGTCGACCTCCTACCACTATGTCACACACCTTGGTTCTCGGTATTTATCAAATTCATTAATAAAATAATTTTTACCTATAACGCATAACTTAAGGTTTTGAAAATATACACTATATTATAATTAAAAACACCGGCCAAGTGAATCGGACTTGCGCATAGAGAGTTTTGTTTATTAATGTTATGTTTGTAACTAAAAAAATACGGTTTTCGCAATTTTTCTTTATCTGCTTTATGGGACGTTACATGGTACCAAATTTTAAGATTGTTACTTCAGGGAACGGAAAGTACCCAGAAGGTTTTGTAACCCTTGCGAGTTTCAAATAATTTGAGGAATTTTTGGTATAAACGGCTGTATCTTTTGAATGCGTTAGCTTGAAAGTTTGACTGTAGTTTCACAGTTCCAGGATATAGATTTCAGCTTGATAGAAAAAAAAGCCTTGACGAACGTACGGAAGGACAACAAAGTGATCCTGTAATGTTTCCGAAGTTTCGTTTCAAGATACAGATTCTTAAAAATATGTAATAACCCCCGTGTTGGTCCGGGCTCCTTTGCAGAATAGATCATATGCTTTCCTTTGCCTGGCAGTTCGTAAAAGGCGAGTATAGGCTTACCGTCCCTAACACTGTGACATCTGACTAGGTGGTAGAGTTTCACAGCGACTCATCCGGATTGGTACCACCGCTTTACCTATTCCTGCCGCCATAACGTCATGACGTGTTCCGGTTTGGAATTTAAGGTAGCCGGTAAACTTACTTTTGCTCGAGGCCTAACATCCTGGCCTCAGGTTGGCAACGCACCATTACCACCTTTGGTGTCTCTGAGCGGCGTGAAATTCTTACCATCAGGAAATCCGTCTGCTTGTATGCCTTCCGATATCATAAAAAAAAACGTGAAGAGACTTTTATTTTACATAAATATTCGTTACAACATAACCCATTATTTAGGACAACGAACACTTCCGTATCGTTCGAAAAGTCAAATGTAAATAACCTGCAGATACAAATTTAATATAATTAATATACGGCGGTACGTCATGCTTTACGCTGGTAGGGTTACCATCAATTTTGAATTATGATAGTTTCATTTTCTGATTAAATGACTGTCCCGACATATTCGGACGAAAGATTTTTTTTCTGGATTTAATATGACTTTGTAACAAATTTATTTTAATACATCGAGAACAAACACAACAAAAAGCAACCTTTATTTTGTTTATTGCGTAAACTAACAGTGAAAACTATGACAAAACAATATATCAGTTATTACTTTAATATTAGTACTTTAACTGTCGCCTCTGTAGTCTAGCGGTCTGGCGTCGGAATTGACTTCTTGAGGACCCGTGTCGATCACTGGGGCGGGCAACAAAAACAAAATAAAATGAAAGTTTTCAATTTCCTATTAAAAATAACGTTGCCCGGGCTAGGACATGTGCCCGTTTGACGATGGCTTGCCACCTATCACATTTAGCGCATTGGCCACACTATAATAGCTGCAAAACTTTATATTTTTTGCTATCAAGACTCAAACAACTGCAATCGCGAAGCTATAAGTGCGTGGGCTATGTGTATCATACAATTGTATAACCCTATTAAACAAATATAAAAGTTTAACGACAAATCCCTTTGACAACCTTCCATAGATACTTGATTTAATTTTGTATAGAAAATGTTGACAAAGATGGATTAAATAATAAAAGACCATGCTATCTTCCGATTTTTATGCGTAGTTATGTTCACAAGAGATCAAATGAGCTCATAATTTACATAACTGTGACTGTTTCTTTTCGTAGAACAAAATATCTTTTAAACAATTGCGGCTCTCTAAAACAGCAGACTATTTAACATACTGCTATAAAAGAATGCAAAGTTAAGTTATTGGTTTCGGTAACTTAGTATTTTCAAAAATGTCCGGGCTATTTTAGAATATCCTACTGTTGGTGACTATTGGTTAGTTACTAAAACTATAACATACTCTGTATATTACAATAAATGTCCTGATTTTTTAAGTTATTACATGGCAAGCTTAGTCTCAAGACTCTCAAGGCGAATCCGGTTTGAATGGTGTTTATCGTATGACCACTAATACTTTCAACCAAAACAAAGGAAATTTTCCTAATATCTGTCGTCTATTTCCTGTGGTTAAATTTAAGGCTATTAGCATTGAGATAAACGCCTCCAATAAATGGTAATTTTCCCCGAGTCGGTTCCGGACTCCTTTGAGGAATTGACCAAATTATAACCTGCCACTAGTGGCTTTAGACGATTATCGAGTTAATTGTCACATCATGACCATGTTTTTAATGAAGGAGAAGTTCCAGGACAGTTCGCCACGTTTAGTACCATCGACTTATCAATTAATAGAGTAAGTTATAAGTTCCGCATCACAAGAGAAATCCTTTTTTCGAGTAGTGACGTGCAGAATACTCCTGTATTTTATAAATTTTGCTTTTGTGTGCAATAAAGTATTAAATAATAATAAGACTCATTCTATATTAAAACAAAAATTAATGAATAAAAAATACCTATAAGTTTGCGGGCCAACCGCATACAAGCAAATATGGGTGACAAAATCATATTGCGCTAAAATGTTCATGTTGCGCTGAGCGTTGCTAAAATAGTGATGCGACGATATAAATGGTTGTTAGCTAGGCTTCAGACTTCAAGTCTCGTCTTAATAAGGCTCAAGTCTGATCTTAATACATGCTTGACAAATATGAGCTACATTGTTAGCGTACTAGTCAACAGCTACTAGCAAATGAAAACCCGCAATGGATAGTCCTCTGGATAGGGCCAACCGAACGTACCTAAACAAATTTTTTACTCTATTGCACTACTTTAAATAAAACGGATTGTTGGATCCTTAAAAAAGTATCTTCACGCCCATATCTCCGAAGTGGTAGGCAGAGGCACTAAGTTACTAAGTTTCACAATGTGCTAGGTGACAAGCCTATAGCCAGCCTGGCACGTATAAAATCCCGGGCAACATTATTTTTATTAGAAAATTGAAGACACATTTTCCGTTATTTTTTGTTTGTAGTAAATCCTGACCTGGGATCGTTGGATCCTATCACATTGAAAATGCGTTTATAAGTTTGCTAAAGTCAGGAAAATATCTTTCCCTTTTTTTCGTGTTTTTATTTATGAAAGATTTATATTTTATTTATGAAGATATATATAAAAGATGGCATGGTTTGTCATTGCTTAGTTACTTTTGCTATTGTCTATAATATTGGAACCAAAATATAAATTAAAGTAACTCCAAAAAAATCTGTTCAGTAGTAAAAAACGAAATAAATTAGTATTATTATTATTTCGCGAAACATCATTTCGCTGTTAGTCAGTAGCTTAGGTAGCGAAAATGAAATTCCCACAACTACATTCATTTATTTATTTATTTATTTATTTATTATTTATTTATTTTTTCACCTCTGTGGTCTAGCGGTCCGGGTGTTGGACTTGACTGCATGAGGTCCCGGGTTCGAATCCCGGGTCGGCCAACAAAAAGAAAATTGGAATTTTCCAATTTTCTAATAAAAAAAAATGTTGGTCGGGATTGGAAATGTGCCCGGTTGGCGATAGGCTTGCCACCTATCACATTGAGGGACTAAGTGTCTTCGGCTTGTCGTGGGTGCCTTGGTTGTACCTCTGCCTTCCTCTTCGGGGATATGGGCGTGAAGATACTTTTACATTTATTTATTTATTTATACAGTCGCCTCTGTGGTCTAGCCGTTCAGTTGTTGGACTTAACTGCATGAGGTCCCGGGTTCGAATCCCGGGTCGGACAACAAAAAGAAAATTGGGTTTTTCCAATTTTCTAATAAAAAAATGTTGTTCGAGATTGGGAACGGCTAGTCGTGTGTGCCCTGGATGTGCCTCTGCCAACCGCTTCCGGGATATGGGCGTGAAGATACTTTTTTTTACATTTTTTTATTTTTTATTATTTTGCTATTTTCTAGGTGAATTTATGAATTAGAAACGCTTAACCACATATTAACGTACTTGTATATAAGTCTTAATAGTTACTTGTACATGTTTTGGACACAAACAACGCTATTTACTACGTCGTAGTACATAAGTCCTTATAATTTGTGATTTAATAAACACATTACTTGGTCGCGCAACATGTTTTATTTTTTTTTAGTTTTTTGGTATAGGTGCTAACATTTGCAGTCAAGTTCAAGTTTTCGACAAGTACAATCAGGCACAAATTTAAAATTCGTCATTAGTCGTCATAGAAAACCATGTCAGGGTCCTGAGTAAAACGGCGGACTCTTAACTCTAGCTCATTAAGTCAGATTTGGCGGGTAAGAGGAAATACGCGACACACCAATTTCTTAATACAAGATGAATCTCAGCAAAATTAACCAATTTCTATATACACAAAAAATTCAATAATGACGAAAAATGTGCAACCATATTTTCGCTCGTTGGCGCTAAAACACACATTACTTTTTTCTTAATTTTTTTGGACTTGGTCATACATGCCACTCCTATTATTGCTTATTCTAAATATTAATAACCTTTAAACTTATTAATCGTTATTAAAAGTGTATAATTAAAAGTGAACATGTCAACGACAAGCACTGTCGTTATGGCGGCAGGAATAGGTAAGCCGGTGGTAACAATCCGGGCGAGTCGCTGCGAAACTCTACAACCTAGTAGAATGTCACCTTGCGAGTGACGGTAAGGCTATGCTCGCTTTTTACAAGTTGTCTAGCAAAACGGCAGATGGTCTGTTCTGCAAAGAGCCCGGTCCAACACCGGGAAATATATTGAATCAAACGGACATCAAAGTAATTCACATTAAATTGTTTTTCTGCCATTACGAAATACCTAACCTGCCTGCTCGCCATTTGTTTCTGTTTAGAACGTTGAGTTTCTATTTAATACGACTAGTGGTCGCCCATTGTTTGAAATTCGACTATAATAAATTTAAATATATTTTTGACAAAAACACCATCTTCATTTATCAAGACAAACTACTTTGTTTCCAAACTTTATGAACATGATTTGTGCGCTATCTGTGAACTTTTATCAGTGTCATCAATATATTTGTTTATGTGTGTCAAATGCATGTTAGTATGTGTAATGTTTTATTTTTTAATTTTATGAACTTCGTAAGCATCATTATTAAAAAATATTAGCGTTCTGCACTTTTCCTACTCATAAACTATAAGTGTGTCAAATTTCATACTCCTCCGTCCTCGCAATTTTCGTAAAAAGGGGTCCAAAGTTTTTACTTCACGTGTTAATATTATGATGTCGTTTATTATATAGCTATCGTATTTTCTCCTATTAGGATTTTATTACTTGTTTGACTTACTATGATATAAATAAAATCTCATTTAGAAAACCTGTTTTATTAAATACTGGTATTCCCGTGTCTGCATCTGCGTAATTTAATAAATTATCCATTTTATTGACGTAATCCACAAATGTCATCATGCCGGAATCTTTGTTACAACATGTTAATAAGATCTGACCTTGCTAAATGATTTCTCTTTATAATTGATAGTATCTTCAAACCATATCCCTGAAGAGGCAGGTTAAAGCACAACCTGTACACCCACGACTAGCCGAAAACACTAAGTCCCACAACGCTATAGGTGAAAAGCCTATTGCATTACCACGTATTATTATCCAACAATAGGGTTGGATTTGTTGGAATATAAAATGAAAAAAACAATGTACGTTTCTATTATCTGCATACAGGCATGTGTACACAGTAAGTTTACCGGCTATCTTACCCTCTAAATTGGCACAATTCAACGGCAAGCACTGACCTTATGCCGGCAGGAATAGGTACCAATCCGGGCGAGTCGCTGAGAAACTCTACCATCTAGAAGGTATACTTATATACTTAGTATAAATTCTTTTCTCCATTAGAAAGAGAAATCATTTAGTATGAAACTTTTATAGAAAAACTATCTTTTAGTCGTTGCGATAGCACATAAAAATTGTCTTTGGACGTTTTTTTCCTTGTTTTGTTATACGTGAACATCCAGAAACATTTATAGTTGTAAGTCTGAAGCGTCGGAATCCTTTTAATTACAAATAAATAAGAAGCTATAGAATAAAGATGTAGTTTTTTTTTGCTTTGCGATACGATAGCAAAGGAGGCGAATTTTCTGATGGTAAGATACAACCGTCTCCTGACCACACCATAGATGTTACTAGCGAGTCGTTCTCGATCTCACAGCAAATGTGCAAGTCTACTGGATACTTGACTCTCTAGTTTATATATAGAACAAATGTATTCCCTTTGTTTTAACAATAGTATCTTTTTATGATATTGGAAGACAAACAAGCAGACGGATTTCCTGATGGTAAAATATTCACGCCGCCTAGAGACACCTTTGGTGTCTCTAAGGTGACAATGGTTGCGTTGCCAACCTGAGGCCGGGATGTTAGGCTTCGAGCAAAAGTAAGTTTACCGGCTACCTTACCCTCCAAACCGGAACATGTCATTACGTTATGGCGACAGGAATAGGAAAGGCGGTGGTACCAATCCGGGTTAGTCGCTGCGAAACTCTACCACCTATACATATGTCACGGTATTAGTGACGGTAAGCCTATGCTCGCCTTTTACGAGCTTCCTGGCAGGAAGGCAGATGGTCTACTCTGCAAAAGGAGCCCGGACTAACACAGGGGAAGTATAACTGTTAATTTAAACTTTGTTGTATTGATGTAATGATGTAAGCTATCCTATCTTTCAAGTTAGACCAAACTGCACACGGTGTGAAAATTTGATTAAAATCGGTTAAGTGGTTTAGGAGTCCATTGAGGACAAACATTGTGACACGAGATTTATATATATTAAGAAGATATAGGTCTTTTGGCGATTCATAGAAAATTTTTATTTACTTAATCAGTTTCAAATATTTATTGGATGCATGTTAATAAGTGGAGATGTGCAAAGTTAAAAATGTACTCTTTTGTGTGTTCAGCATTGCCTATCACTTAGAGAAACTGGTTATTGGCGCTTAGAAAAGAATTACTACCGTTTTATATATATATTTAATTTGACAAGAGTAAAAATTATTACCACTTTGATATGGTATGTATAAACTCTATCTATCTATCTATCTATAATGTCTAGATTTTAAAGTCACTTATTCTAATAGAAACCAGACCTAACGAGACCTAAACCAAAGGATGCTTAAAAAAACGACTAGCAATACAGTTTAAATAATTAGCTTTAAACCAGTTGATATGGTTTACATGTCGTTGTCATTATAAGTATCTTAACATCCGTAACCATGAAGAGGTAGGTGAGGGTATGACCAGAACACATGTTTAGCCAAAGCTACTACTTAGTACTAGTTAGTACTTTTTTTTCACTACTTAGTATCATAATGTGATAGGTGCTCAAAATGTTTATTAGGGTTAGCACCTAATAAATATTTTGAGCTGCCTAACCTAGGAATCGAAAGCGAGATATAACGTACTAAACGTCAAACACCAGACCACAGAGCCGATTTAAAGCTAGAAATGTATTTAAAAATGGGTAAAAATAAGAAAAGATGTTGATATTATTTTCTATAAGTAAGTAAGTAAGGGTAAGGTAGCCGGTAAAGTTACTTTTGCTCGAGGCCTAACATTTCGACCTCAGGTTGGCAGCGCACCATTACCACCTTTGGTGTGTCTAGGCGGCGTGAATTTCTTACCATCAGGAAATCCGTCAACTTGTTTGCCTTCCTATAACATAAACAAAAATCTTTTGTGACTGGCTTTGTCTTGAAAATAACCGGGGAATCCCTAGACGGGGTAGACAAAAAAAAGTACGTCATTTTGTCGTTGAATCTAAAGATCTAGTCAAAATACGTAAGGCTTGATCCCTGATACCTCTTGACAGTAACAGCGTCAAAATTTTAAGATTATTAAAATAATTGAGTTTTTTTTAACTTTTTAATTTATCTAAATTCAGTCATGGGTCGTGCTCAAGAGTTTGTTCACTCTATAGAATAGCCTTTGCATTTCCTTCATTGGAAAGTAATTGCATTTTATCAAATCTATAATATTTTTATCAAATTTATAATAGTCTTATCAAACCTATAACAGTTTTATCAAGTCTATAATAGCAGTTTAAGTAGTTTTAAGCGACAGATTTATGGTGATGTTGGTCCGCTAAGTAGAAAAAACCTCTGCCTTGTATAGTACAGTGAAGCAAGTACTTGTCTGGGTAGGGATCCACGTCTTATCTTTTACCTGCCGCCATGATGACTGTCATATTCCGGAGAATAGTCCTGAATAGTCAGTCCGAAGCTTGTAGAATTACGCAATAGGCCTCACGTCCCGGCCACAGAAGAGCGCTGAGCGACAGACCTGCAACATCTATGGTGTCTAAAGGTAACGGTTGTCTCTTACCATCAGGGGAGCAGGGTGTTTAAATGCTGACGTCTCGGATAAAATATACCTGTCTTCATGTATATGCTAGTAACATAGTAGTGGTAGTTTACGGTAGATAGAGTTAATTTTATTTACATTTTAAAATTTTAAAATAATTTAAATAGTAATGAATGTTAAAGAAAAAAAATATTAAAATGTATGTAAAGAAATCATTAATTTTTATAAATATTAAAATAATTAGACACCATGTTGTGGCTTAACATGTTAATGCTTAAATTTTTTTGTAACAATTTTTTAACACACATTTTCCGCTGATAAATAATTTCCATTTCAATACCCCGTAAGTCTGAATTATAAAATTAATCCACTAGCCAAAATTGTTACTATAAATAATCCATTACTTTATTTTTATTTAATTGGAATACAAAAATTTCTTCCGCTTCGTGTTTAATATCTCCACAAGATCGTACTACTATTTCGCAACGGAAACAGCCTGGAGGCCGCAGAGATTTCTGAGTTTTTTTAGATCACTTTTATATTTGTATATAAGATTCACTTTTATATAAAGCTCCCAGTTTATTACGACCCATAGACATTTATTAAAGTCTATTCATAGACAACAGAGATCCCGATTTAGGAAACTTGATATTTTTGGTTATGACTTCCTTATTAGAGTTTAAGCGATCGAGCAGGTTCAGATCCGTTTCCTAGGATGTTTCTCAACACGTTCTAGCAAACCGCCCCACCATAGCAGAAAGGATTAAGTATATTCAACACATTTCATATTTAAGCTCGTTCTACACAAGTGCAGTCGCTTATACATTTTTCCAAGTTAAGGGCCGCTCATTTAATACTCATGTTGAGTTTGTTGGTCCAGTGTCAGTCTTGTATGTTTGCCGATACCAATTATTTTAATCTGTGTGTGAAAGCGGTGAGTGAACAGTGATTAGTTTTTAACTGACTTCAAAAATGGAAATTCTGAAGTTTACCTGTATGTATTTGACATAGTATTAATATGTGTTAGATATTTACTTATACGTTTACTACTTGACAAATAAGGCAAGTTTTAGTATGGTAAGTCAATTTCTTAAAAGTTTTAAGTTACATTGCAATCAGAAAGGCAAATCAACTATGTTTTAACCGATTTTAGTAAAAGTTAGGGGTTATATTACGTTTAAATAAATGAATGAAAGTAAAGTAAGTAAGATAATCGATTTCTCCAATATTTCTGAACCGATTTCAAAAACAGTTTTTTTTATTTAAAAGAGAATGCTTTCGAGTTCAGTGAAATCGAAAAATATACTATTTTTTTGTGAAATAAGACATAATATTAAAATCAAAGTCGGTTTTTCCAAACTTACTTCGCTTAAACTAAGTTACAAGATAAATGACAAAAGAAATTATTTTTGTGAATAAACTTCATATTTGTTTGTCAAAACTGTGTTAATTTAAAGCGTTGATTACTCCTAGTTTTTAACCCCTGATGAAAAAAGGGGTGGTTAGGTTTAACGTGTCGGTTTGTGTATAATCATAACTTCTGAATAGATGGACCGATTTTAATGCGGATTTTTTTATTTGAAAGCCGACATGATCGCGTTAGTTATTAACTACTTTAAATAAACATTTTGTCGGGGGCTATTGAACATTTTTCATTTTAGGATTATGATTCAGTGGATTTGTCTCTTCGATCAGGAAGTAGACGCTGTTGTTTTGTAGGAAGTAAATGCAATGAACGCAACACCGTACACCGGTTCAGGTTCTAGATTCATCTTTTTATGTAAACAAAGCATATTTATTTCCTTTACATTATGAAATCCTAGTATTACATAAACGAACACGCGCAAATGTCATTGTTACTACTCTTACGTTTTCCACTTTTACACTTTTTTATGCAAAAAATCTATCATACGGGTATGTATGTGATGCGAAATAAACATGCACATGGATAGTTGCAACACAAAGAAGCATTTGCCAATGCGTTTCTGGTTTTAGATAAGTTTATTTGTTATTTATTTTATTTTATAAAGCACAAATAATGCAAGAAATATAAAAAGCTAAGCTTATCTCAAATTAAGTACATAAAAAGATAACATAAGAGTTGTATAAACTCTCTAAATAAAATACTCATATGTCAAAGCTCCTTGGTATGAGCAAGTTTATTTCAAATTTTCATTATTCTTAGGACGTTATTCAATGTAATATGGGTGGAAAATTTCACTACGGTACATAAATCGAAATTGAAACGTTACTAAGATATATTTTGTGTGGTCTAGCGGTTCGGGTGTTGGACTTGACTGCATGAGGTCCCGGGTTCGAATCCCGGGTCGGCCAACATAAAGAAAATTGGATTTTTCCAATTTTCTAATAAAAAAATGTTGGTCGGGATTGGAAATGTGCCCGGTTGGCGATAGGCTTGCCACCTATCACATTGTGGGACTTAGTATCTTCGGCTAGTCGCGGGTGCCTTGGTTGTACCTTGCCTACCTCTTCGCGGATATGGGCGTGAAGATACTTTTTTTTTTTTATGTTTTTGTATTTTTTTACGTATTTATCATTATGTGCTAATTGCGAAATAATGCTAGTATTATAAGTATTAATCAATTATAAAAACACATAGTTTTATATATTAATTAATTACAAAAACATATATATTTATTATTTTATAAAATAATTGATAAATACCCAGACCTAGAAATACAGCCAAATGAGTTCTACGTGTCAAGAATCAAATCCTACTCTCGTAAATGTTCGGTGACTTTAGGCTACGCTAACATGCTTAAGGCTCAACCGTGCTTATAACAGTAGAAAATATACGAGCAAACAAATAAAAAATAGTGTTTACTACAGTAATACCCGGGCAAGCTGCTGCACAGCACTTTACCTCCAGTGGTTTTGTTGGTGACGTCCTATCGTACCTATGCTCACCTCTTACAAGCTGCCTAGCTGGGAGGCAGATCTGTTTTTAGGGAAAAAACAAAATGATTGTTCCTCACACAAAAAATCTGCTACTTAATCTGTTACTTAGTTGTTCGTAAAAATATTTATAATAGTAAATTGGTGACAATTCTGCGGTGCGATAACTAAAAAAATGTTATCGCTGTCTTCTTTCAACGAAATTGATAGAAAGAGACGAATCACGTTTGGGGCTGGCAGATTATATTGCACACGACATTTCTATACACATTAAATCTGTTTCATTGGAAAAAAGTAATTTAGTTTGATGTTACCAGAATTTCCATTGCCAATCTAATGTGCCTTTATGTAAGTTTACTGACTTTCCCTACCTCCAAACGTGAACATGACAGTGACAAGCACCTAATGATTTTAGAAATAGTACCATTCCGCGCAAGTGATCCCAGAACTTTACAACGTTCTAGCAACTTTAATGAAATACAATATTTTTTGGTGACTGTTCCAAAAAAGATTAGATAAATTTTCCCAGAAAAATACATACTTTTTGGGCTATTTCATCTTGAAACTTTCAATTTTCCAATTTTGTATCATCAGTGTAATACCTAAAGCCACAGAATAAACAAACTGTACATATTTTTTGATTTGTTTTTTATAAGCCTTGTTTAGCTCATAAAAATGTTTTTATAAACTTTAAAGTTATAGTAACCATCTGAAAACGTTGTTTTATTGGTTAAAATTTTAAACTTTCTCTGAGGATGAGTCTACAAGTATTGATTTTTAGAAAAACTTTACAAAACAAAATTTTCTTCATCCACCCACAAGGAGATGGCCAACCCTCTTAGTAAAAGCTACCAACGGCATAGGTTCATTTTTGTAGTAGCCTTTGCAAAACATAAATCCAAATCTATATAGAACATAAAAATGAATTGTTGCTCATTACATACATATCTTCACGCCAAGTCCCTTACGAAGTAGGCAGAGTGCCAGACCTCACGATCCTGACAAACCTGTCTTGCTTCCTTCACATTCATAACCCTTTTCATACAAACACGCCGGTTTCGGAGACTCCACCCTCGGATAATATCCGATTGATCTGATCGTGAAATGTCAGCCTTGGTCTCCCCGGGTACCTACATCCATCCACATTCGCATTGTATATCTGCTTTGTCAATCTTTCATCTGTCATTCTTTCCACATGACCGAACCAGCGGAGCATGCCCTTCTCATTTTAACACCATCACTTTCTTTTAATCCCACTCTTTCTCGGATCTCACTGTTACGAATGCGGTCAGCGAGCGTTACACCACAGATTTTCCATAGTGCTCTCATTTCGACTGCATTTATGCTACTTTCATGCTCTTTCTGACACACCCAACTCTCGCTTCCATACGACGAGAGTAGGATAAATGCGGTCGAAATGAGCGGGCGGGAAAATCTGCGGTGTAACGCTCGCTGACCGCATTCGTAATAGTGATATCTGAGAAAGAGTGGGATTGAAAAAAAGTGTTGGTGTTAAAATCAGAAAAGGCATGCTCCGCTGGTTCGGACATGTATAAAGAATGGCTGATGAAAGATTGACGAAGCAGATATACAATGCGAACGTAAGTACCCGGGGAGACCAAGGTTGACATTTCACTATCAAATTGCTCGGGTGTTATCCGAAAGTGGTGTCAAGAGCCTCCAAAACCGGCGTGTTTGTATGAAAAGGATAACGATTGTGAAAGTAGCCCGGCTGGCACTCGATACTCTTAGCCTACCCTATAAGGGCCTTGGCGTAAAGATAATTAAGATATTAAATTAAACATGATATTTTCTTGGTTTGGTTCCTAATATTGGTAAATATTTGCGACATACGTAATATAACAATATACCTAATAGCAAACTTGAGTTAGTAAATTGATACTTCGCAGAAATTTAACTTTTATTAAATTATTTATTTTCGTTTCTTATAATGTGTTCCAGTGCTGGATTACCCAATAGGTCGGACTAGGCCATGGCCTGGAGCCCCGACGATCAGGGTCCCCAAGAAAATTTGACACGAATTTTTTTCGAAATTTTATTTTTTATTTAAATTTATTTTTTTAATTATTGTTATGTTTATTTTGTTGTTCGATTCTTATTTTATGCCCATTTTAAAGCCTTGGATATTAGAGATGTTTGAAATTCCGAAATTGCAAAATAACCATCAATTTTACAATATTTTTGAAAAAGGGAGTACCCCAAAATCATAATGACCTAGGGCCCCATATGGGCTTAATCCGGCACTGATAAGTTCGCTTTGATATAGACAAATTTGTTTTAGACACAAAGATGTAATATTAATGTATGTATAGTAAATGACAAGCTTTTAGATATTTCACATTACGTTTAACGAAATTACGATATAAATAGAAAGAGTCAATTATATAGCAAATATTTTGACGGTAATGTTAATTTTATTTCTTATCTTATTTTTTATGATAATGTAAGGCAAACAAGCAGACGGATTTCCTGATGGTAAGAAATTCCCGCCGCCTAGAGACAACAAAGGTAAATGGTGCGTTGCTAACCTGAGGACGAGATATTAGACCTCAAGCAAAAGTAAGTTTATCGGCTACCTTGCCCTCTGAACCGGAACACGTCAACGGCAAGCACAGGGCGTTATGGTGGCAGGAATAGGTAAGGCGGTGGTACCAATCCGGGCGAGTCGCTGCAAAACTCTACCACCTAGTCAGATGTCACGGTGTTGACATTAAGCCTATGCTCGCCTTTTACGAGCTGCCTGGCAGAAAAGTAGGTGGTCTATTCTACGAAGGAGCCCGGACCAACACGGGGATCTTATATAAAACTAACCGACCCGGCGAACGAGCGGTTTGATATTGACAGTTTTGTATGGACAA
This sequence comes from Calephelis virginiensis, assembly GCA_002245475.1. NCBI lineage: Eukaryota > Metazoa > Arthropoda > Insecta > Lepidoptera > Riodinidae > Calephelis > Calephelis virginiensis. The sequence continues at coordinate 20,270 of NJDC01002225.1, read as the reverse complement.
AAATAAAGTATTGTTTTTTTCCATTTTTTCGTTTGTGATTCAGTGATACGCTTTTATACATGTACCTTAGTAGGCCAATGTTCTTTCGGGCTACAAAAAGAAATTTTGTTTTTAAATTGTTTTTATAAAATTAACGTTGCCCGGGATTGGATATGGGCCGGTTGGCGAAAGTTTTGCCACATATCGCATTGTGGGACTTACCGTCCTCGACTAATCTTGCGGGTCCTGGTTGTACTTCTGGCTATCTATTTTTTTTTTAAGAAAATCAGACTGCTTACTTGCACATTCCCGGGTTACTTTTAAAATTGAGTTAAACTGTCAAATATAAGGTGATTTAACCCTAGTTAGACGCTAACTCAGTGTTAAATGCATAACCTAGGAACGTGCAAGTGGCCCTAAAAATCTTTAAAAATCCTGTTTTAATGTAATTTTGTTAATGATTTATTTTAATTTAATTCAATCTTTAGTCTTTTGTGTAAAAACCTGAGACATATTAGGAACTGGTTTCTCAGTCGAGACTTCTAAATAAAGATATGAGATTGTAACCCTAATATTATTCATCTAGGTCATTCTGGTGACCAGTTTTAATAAAAATTTGGTCAATTCATGTCACTTTACACGTACCTACTGAACTTCGTAGTTAGTACTTGTAACATTAAGGCGGTATACGTCCCATACATGCCGAATCGTCCTCACGAATATCTAAAAGTAAACCTTTGTGAACGAATAATTAACAATAACTTTTAATTGTACTTATAGTTCATAAATTCTTCAAAGAAGTTTAGAAAACACAGTTAAAGTAATTTGACTTTATAAAAAAATCATAAACATGTACAAATAACACACTTTTTGACGTTCCCGTATTAAGAAGGAATTAAGTACATTAGTTTCTATTAAATTATTGCATACAATAAAATGTTGGTAATCCCAGCAAAGCCCTTAAGTTTGAGCACATTTTTTTAACTTAATTTAATTTAAAAAAACAAGCCAATATTTGTAGACTCATACGCTACGGATGTATCTTCGCAAATGTAGTGGTGATATAATATATTCATTTATTTTTTAAAACGAAATGAATTTTCTTACTTCGATAGCCAATTTTACTTAATCGTGTTTTAATTTCCAAGCTTCTTTAAAGGATTTTTATCTTCTTATATTATATATATTATCAATTTCTAAAGGTCTAGTTTTAGATATTCGTTAGGACAGTTCGGCATATTTGAAACGAATAGAGCCTTAATTCTAAGTTGTTTATAAGAAAACCGGCAAACGATAAGTATTCTGCTTCTGGTATAAAAGTAAAAGAAAAATAAATTATCTTTAGGCCCATATCCCCGAAGGGGTAGGCAAGGCAACTAGGGCACCTACGGCTAGCCGAAGACACTAAGATATTTTATTGAATCAGGCGTTACTTTACGGAAATCCATTATAAAATATGTAAAATAAGCCTTTATTTTGCTAATTCCGCGTAAGCAGTGTAACCGTTGTGGCAAATAATCCTCCAAACGACACAGAATGTGACAAG
>NJDC01002224.1:195000-232968 GCA_002245475.1 Calephelis virginiensis | reverse complement strand
TTTCAATTGTTCCTTACATTTTATTAAAAAAAACAGAATTATAATTCAACCGATTTAAAAAAAATGAGTAGGTGTATTTTCCTCGTGTTGGTCCGGGCACCTTTGCAGAATAGACCATCTGCCTTCCTGCCAGGCAGCTCGTAAAATACCGTCAATAACACCGTGACATCTGTCTAGGTGGTAGAGTTTCGCAGCGACTCACCCGGATTGGTACCACCGCCTTACCTATTCCTGCCGCCATAACGTGTTCCGGTTTGGAGGATAAGGTAGCCGGTAAACTTACTTTTGCTCGAGGCCTAACACCCCGGCCTCAGGTTGGCAACGCACCATTACCACCTTTGGTGTCTCTAGGCGGCGTGAATTTCTTACCATCAGGAAATCCGTCTGCTTGTTTGCCTTCCCGTAACATAAAAAAAATATTTTTATGTCTGTTAATTGATTCTTCGTTTCTGAAACGATTTTGAAAATTCTTTTTGGATTTGAAAGAGGGTAGTTCCGAGGTGGTCTATCAGATTTGGTAGCAATGGATGGTCCCATTGCTTTTGCCACCAAATCTGAATCTGGTGATGGAAGGCCAGAGAAATATAGGACAGAATTTAATTTTGTGTACGTAGATGATTTACTTATTTCGCAGAACTTTGTTTCGCAGATTTTCTGCGACCAAATTATATTATTGATGATATTTATAAACACATTAATATAATATATAATATATTAATATAATATATATATCGCCTCTGTGGTCTAGCGGTCCGGGTGTTGGACTTGACTGCATGAGGTCCCGGGTTCGAATCCCGGGTCGGCCAACACAAAGAAAATTGGATGTTTCCAATTTTCTAATAAAAAAAAATGTTGGTCGGGATTGGAAATGTGCCCGGTTGGCGATAGGCTTGCCACCTATCACATTGTGGGACTTAGTGTCTTCGGCTAGTCGTGGGTGCCTTGGTTGTACCTCTGCCTACCTCTTCGGGGATATGGGCGTGAAGATACATTAATATAATATTCGATGAAACATGTGTGTGTATTTATAAATTATTTCGGTAAATCAATATTTTTCCCATGTTGGTCCGGGCTCAATTGCAAAATAGACCATCTGCCTTCCTGCCAGGAAACTCGTAAAAGGCGAGCATAGGCTTACCGTCATTCACTCCGTGACATCTGACTTGGTGGTAGAGTTTCGCACCGACTCGCCCGGATTGGTACCACCGCCTTACCTATTCCTGCCGCCATAATGTCATGACGTGTTCCCGTTTCGAGGGTGAGTTAGCCGGTAAACTTACTTTTGCTCAAGGTCTAACATCCCGGCCTCAGGTTGACAACGCATCATTACCACCTTTGTTGTCTCTAGACAGCATGAATTTCTTACTATAAAAAAATCCGTCAACTTGTTTGCCTTTCAATATAATAAAATAAAATAAAATGTTTTGTGTAGTAGGTATTATCGTTAACTAACACCAAGCATATACCTAATCACAAGCATATAATTTGCTCAGTTTGGAGTTAAATTATGTAGACTTTTACTTTTTTGAAGACTCATTTTATATATTCGTTCCAATTCATCACATTTGAGATAAAACAATAAGCGAGTACGCTACTAGATCCATTATTAGATCATAACTGATACGTGTATTGATACCTACCGATTATTGAATCATACTACATACAAGTAGTACATACACACGGACATCCGTGCGTAATCTTCTCAGCTTTGTATCAGTAAAATAATAAAACAGTGCTGGATAAATCGCTATCAAGATGATACGTGTCTTAATGTTATGGTAAGTCTATTTTTATTTAAAACTAGTTGTTACTTGCAGCTTCGTCTAAGCCGAACTAACAAACGCACTCATCTTAGTTTTAATTAATAGGTAGGTATATATAGTATTTTTAATTAAGAGATACCGACTGATACGGCTGTTAATAATGCGTTTACGTGCGTGCGCGCGCGCGCGCGCGCGTGTGTGTGTGTGTGTGTGTGTGTGTGTGTGTGTGTTTGTGTGTGTTTGTGTGTGTGGTGTAGCAAATTCTTGACTTAATCCATTTCCAATTTTATCGACATTCGACAATCGGTTTTTACTCATTTTTAATTTTGCACACCACCATCGACGATGACCACGGAGTCACAGCCTACCTTCCCAAACAAGAAACATCAAAGTCTGTTTGTTATTGGCCTTATACTTACGTAACAAATATGCAAAAAACATGCAGTCAAATAGATAAATAATTCTACTATTTGGAGTCAGTTAAAAATCAATAAGAATGTTTTCAGTGCCATGGTGGTTCTAGGATGTAATCACGTACTTTGCAAAGGAAGAAAATTTCCGGGAAATTTCAAGTTTGGCGCATCCACCGCGGCCTATCAAATCGAAGGTGGCTGGAATGAAGATGGTAAGTAATAGTTTCCACGTATTGGTCCGGGCTCCTTTGCAGAATAGACTATCTGCCTTCCAGCCAGGCAGCTCTTCAAAGGCGAGCATGTGATTGTAACTATCAATCACATCGTGACATCTGACTAGGTGGTAGAGTTTCGCAGCGACTTACCCGTATTGGTACCACCGCCTTACCTGTTCTTGCCGCCATAACATCAGCGCTTGCTGTTCACGTGTTTCGGAGGAAAAGGTAGCCAGAAAACGTACTTTTGCTCGAAGCCTAACATCTCCGCCTCAGGCTAGCATTACCACCTTTGGTTTATTCTAGACGGCGTGAATTGCTTGTTATCTGGAAATCCGTCTACTTGTTTGCTTTCCCATGTCATAAAAATCTTAACTGCAATTCTGTTATTGTATACAAAATTGTGTCACTATCATTTTTGAAGTGAAACCTCTTCGACGACGTATGGCAGAAATTTGCAGTCACATTTTTCGATTACATTCATTGACCTCTAGTTACGATTTTTTAAAAAACACTATGTTATCGCCAAATTTTATACTACACTATAAGTATAGAAGAGGAAGACAAGCAAGCAAAAACATTTCCTAATAATGTTGGGTCCCTCAATGTTTTCTACCGCATCTATCAGGAATGTTCTGAGGAGTTATTTGGTTTAATCCCAGCCGCTGATTTCCACCTTCGGACTCCGCGACGGAGTTTAAAGTATCATACCTATCATCTTGATGCGTGGCGATCTACAACTGTGTGATTCCGAAGGCATTTTTTACCTCGCACAACACCTTTGTGGAATCAGTTACCGACGGCGGTATTGCCAAACAATTATGACGTAGGCACCTTCAAGAAAAGAGCGTACTCATTCCCTTAAGGTCGGTAACGCATTTGTAATACTCCTGGTGTTGCGGATGCCCGTGGGCGGCGGTGATCACATTCCATCAGGTGACCCACTTGCTCGTTTGCCTCCTCTTATATAAATGATCCATGACAATGTTAGATACCCTGAGGCTGCGTCGTTACTTCTTAAGCCTCTTGCATAAAATATGGCACTTCTACTCTACTAAACCGAAACACGATACTGATGAGCACTGATGTAATAGCAGCAGAATCAGACAGAGCGATAAGGCGGAAGTGACCAAGCAAACGAATTTCCTCGTCACACAAATTGGCTTGACTCCAAAGTAAGCAAATTATGTGATTGTGTTATGGGTGTAGAAAACGATACTAATACCAAAGACAATAAAATATAGTCGCCTCTGTGGTCTAGGGGTTCAGTTGTTGGACTTGACTGCCTGAGGTCCCAGGTTCGAATCCCGGGTCGGGCAACAAAAAGAAAAAAACGCAACTTTGAAAAACGCCAATTATATCGCGATAGGTTTGCCAGCTATCACATTGTGGGACTTATTGTCTTCGGCTAGTGGTGGATGCCTGGGTTGTGCCTATGGTCTCGTGTCTCATTCACCATCCGTCTGTTTTCTATCATCATCCCGCGAGGTGTCGGTACATATGTTTTAGTGCAACAAAGGGTTTTAATCCTTTCTTTATCTACTTAGTACAAGTTTAATAAAACTGTCGCCTCTGTGGTCTACTATTCCAAGTGTTTGACTATATTAGATGGGTCCGGTTGGGTTGTTAATTCTGTACATTAGATATTTTAAATAAGTACTTAGTTATAGGTTAGTTGCCAATGTCAGGTAGTGCGAAGTTCGCCGGGTCGTCTAGTGAACAAATAAATATGGTACCTACGTCCATATCTCATCTATCTAGTTGTCTAACATTATAACATATCCAGTGCGAAAACTATTTGGTGATACATTCCTATTGTTTATAGGAAAAGGACTTTCCATTTGGGATGCCGCTACTCACTTAGATCCTTCTCCAATTGACGATGAGAGCACGGGGGATATTAGTGCTGATTCGTACCATCAATACAAAAGAGACGTAGAAATGATGAAAGAGCTAAGTTTGAACTTTTATAGATTTTCCGTTTCATGGACAAGAATTTTACCAAATGGCTTCTCAAATAACATAAACCAAGCAGGAATAAACTACTACAATGACCTGATCAATGAAATGTTAAAGAACAAAATTGAGCCATTCTTAACCATTTATCATTGGGACTTGCCACAGGAGTTACAAAAGCTTGGAGGTTGGACGAATTCTGATATAGTTGATTGGTTTTATGACTACGCTAAAGTTTTATTCGATAATTTTGGTGATCGAGTAAAATATTGGATTACAATTAATGAACCGAAGCAGATATGCTATGAAGGCTACGGATCAGATTTAAAAGCTCCCCTGCTGAATATGACTGGTGTAGCCGAATATATTTGCGCAAAGAATGTGTTATTGGCCCATGCTAAGGTGTACCATCTGTATGATGAGCATTACAGAAAAGTGCAAAATGGTCAAGTTGGTATTTCAATAAGTTGTACATGGTATGAACCTGCGTCTGGATCTTTGGAAGATTACCAAGCGGCTGTAGATGCTAGACAATTTGATGTTAGTATGCAATACTTATTTTCTTTTTTGTGTTTAAGGTTAACTCAGTATTACACTTTTTATGGTCATTAATTGCACTTTAAAATAATGTATTATTTGCGAAGGCGAAGGAATTTTTATAAACATAATATTCCCTACCAAATAACTACGTTGTACATCAAAAGCATTTAATTTTGATCAAAATTGCTCTTGGAATAAAGTCATTTCATCACGTCCTATTTACAAATTGGGTGTATACATAGGCAACGTGTATTTTTTAGCATCAGAAAAAAAGTAAAGTAAAGTATCTTCACGCCCATATCCCCGAAGAGGTAGGCAGAGGTACAACCAAGGCACCCACGACTAGCCGAAGACACTAATGCCCGATTTCACCAAGAGCCCATATACTTTAGGAGACCTTTTAACGTTACTTACGGGACTGTTTCAGTATAAAACCATCCCCTAAAACACGTTAAAAGGTCCCCTAAATATAGGAGCTCTTGGTGAAATCGGGCATTAGTCCCACAATCCGGCAAGCCTATCGCCAACCGGGCACATTTCCAATCCCGACCAACATTTTTTTTATTAGAAAATTGGAAAAATCCAATTTACTTTTTGTTGGCCGACCCGGGATTCGAACCCGGGACCTCATGCAGTCAAGTCCAACACCCGGACCGCTAGACCACAGAGGCGATAGAGACCACAGAAAAAAAAACTTACCAAAAAAATTTTGAAATTTTCAGTGGGGCCAGTACGCACATCCTATCTTCTCATCCGAGGGAGACTTTCCACTGGAACTGAAACGCAATGTTGGCTATAAAAGTGCTCAGCAGGGCTATTCGAAATCTCGTCTACCAGTATTATTTAAAGATGAAATAGAAACAATCAAAGGCAGTTCTGATTTCTTTGGTTTGAACACTTATACATCCAAGTTGGCTTTCAGAGATGCTTCTCTAGAAGATATGTTCCCCGTACCATCGTACAGGGATGATATGGCCGCTGTACTTGTAAAGGATCCGACTTGGCCTCAGGCTGAAGCTGTTTGGCTACAGGTAAGACCAAATGCTATCACACCAACGTATTCGTATGACATTTAGAACCCTTAATCGGTACCTACTTCATTACTGAGTTTTGCAGTGGTCCGCAGGTTTTAGTTTCATTCATTAATCACGTTATCCTCAAAAGAGGGAGATTAGACAAAAAACCAAGAACTATCACGAGGCAAAGAACGGAGGAGTGTATTAATACAATACATGTGCTATAAGTCCATTGAGGGTTGATTTTTTTTAAAGTAGTCTTTTTTATGTGATAGGTAAGCGAACAACCACACGGGTCTCCTGATGGTAAGAAACAAAGTAACCATATACACCATCTGTCTTATTAATAAACTAAACTAAAAAACAAAATTACTCCAAGGTTTAATCATAGATTGTTGTCCTTATTACAATGTGATATAGACTATAATATCAACTTAATTTTACACCGACCTTAGTCAATGTATATTAATAAGACGGCCAATGTGTTATGGTGAACTCACTCCGTTTCGTAACACAACACAAGGTTAAGTTACATAAGTGTTCTTTATGTTAAAGGTCCTTCAACAAGCATAGGACTCTCTTGATAGTAAGAGACAACCGTGTCCTATAGGTACCATAGATGCTACTGGTCCTGTGGCCGGGATGTTATCCCGAATCATGACAGTCATTATGGTGGTTGGAATAGCTAAGGCGATAGATCCGGATAACCGGGTGATCATCACTCTACTACCAGTGGTCTTATTGATAATGATCTATTTAACCTATGCTCACCGCTTAAGCAATGTAAGTTCCGCTAGCTGACGATTGAGGCATTACGCTCTTTTCCACGTCACATTTTTTTTGTTTATTTAACAGGAAGTGCCCTGGGGATTCCAGAAACTCCTTCTAGAAATCAAACGGTTATACGGTAATCCTCCAGTGTACGTCACTGAGAATGGCTGGGGCACTGCTGGTGGACTGATAGACGAGGATAGAATACATTACCTGAAGAGCTACCTAAATGCCCTATTAAATGCTATGGATCAAGGCTGCGATGTAAGAATGTATACTGCTTGGAGTCTGATGGATAATTTTGAATGGCTTCAAGGTTACAGGTTAGTAGAAATCATACTTTGTACTGTCAGCATATGGTGGATTTCCACTGATTTTTTATCATTGCGCCACTTAAACCAACCGGATTCAATTCTTATAGCTAGACTAAAGGTTTAGTATTAGTTTGCTTTAGTTGCAAAACCCTGATAATGCTGTAAAAAAAGAAACCCTTCAATGTAAACATTAGTATTTCAAAAAGTAATTTCTAGAAAAGTAGAAGTGATGTTTAAAAAGTGCACTTGGCAATTAATTACCTACAAAAGCACCAATTAGTGACGAACAAATTTTTTTTCTTAACTGTTTTGAGGAATCGTTTAGATTTCTAAGTTTCTATTGGAAAGAAATACAAGTTGGTAGATACCAGATATGTTTGAAACGTTGCCAACCTGGAGCTATAATATTAAGCTTTTTGTATAAGTTTTTCGGATACCCTACTTTCTAAACCGAAACACATACCTCCAATAATTGATAACTCGAACATAGGTCATAGTTTGTTCCAAAGCTAATACCAAGTTAAAGGAGACAAATACACTGGTGGTGGTGGATAATTTTTCTTTTGATAGAATGAGTGATAGGGATCCACTGCCATACATATTCCTGCTGCCATTATGACTCTGTCCTATTCTGGCCTGGAGGGTAGGGCACAATAGGCCTTCCATCTCGGCCTCAGGACAGCGACGCACCAGTAACATTTATAGGCCACGGCTGTCTCTTGCTACCAGGGGAGTCCTGTGCTTGTTCTCTGATCTCTAAACCTTATGGTACCTAACCTTGTATTATAATACGAAATTGAGTAAGTTTACCATACTGACATTATATCGAGAGGAAAAAAGAACGGCGGTAGTACCAATCCAAATCGCAAAATTCTACTACGTAGTATTGGTCACGGTGGTGGTGACAAACTAGCAAGTCACAATATTTATGTTGCAGTGTCAAGTTCGGTTTATATGAAGTGGACTTCAACAGTACGCAGCGAACGAGGACGCCCAGAAAGTCTGCGTTTGTTTATAAAGAGATTATTAAAAGTAAGGAGCTGGACCTAGCCTTCGAGCCTGAATACTTTCTTGAAGATCGAAATGAAAGAGATGAGAAGGAAGTCAAAATGATCGAATGAAAGTAATGAGATAAAGTATTTATAAAATCCTTAATTTTTCTTTTAAAGTACCAAACGAGTTTTGGCGCCATTGAGAGAAAAGATGGTCGAAGTTTTTTTCATAATTATTGAATTTCGTATTGATATTGAGTAAATTTGTCAATTTTGGTGGCATTTTGTACAATTTTGTTCAGTAAAAGTGCACAAATGAAATAGTCACGAAGAAGTTAGCGTATCGTGTATTTTCTCGTTGCCGCCAAATCTCATTACATGAGCTTGAGTTATGAGGCAACCGCTTTACCCAAGAGCCTGACATGACTTACTGACGACTTATGACTGCTGATTAATTATAATTAATTAAAATTGATGTAAAATTTGATGCAAATTTCTACTTGACTAATGGCAAAATACTAACGTGAAGGCCAAAACCTAAAGAAAGAAAGTACCAAACCTTAGTAATGGAAGGCAAACAATCAGACGGCCCACAAGAGCACACGCCGTATTTAGACAAAAAAAAACATCTTAATGCGTTGTCAACTGAGCTTGGTATGTTAATGCTTTTTAATTTTTCCCCCTGCTAGTCCGGGTTTCTTTGCAGAATAGACCATCTGCCTTCCTGCCAGGCAGCTCGTAAAAGGCGAGCATAGGTTTACCGTCACTAACACCGTGACATATGACGAGGAGGTAGAGTTTCGCAGTGACTTACCCGGATTGGTACGACCGCCTTACCTATTTCTGCCGCTACAACATCATGACGTGTTCCGGTTCGGAGGGTAAGGTAGCCGGTAGACTAATTTTTGCTCGAGGCCTAACATCCCGGCCTCAGGTTGGCAACGCACCATTAGAACCTTTGGTGTCAGGAATTTCTTACCAACAGGAAATCCGTTTGCTTGTTTGCCTTCTAATATTATAAAAGAGTTTTGGCGCCATCGAGAGAAAAGATGGTCGAAGTTTTTTCATCATTATTGAATTTCGTGTTTATATTGAGTTAAATTAGTCAATTTTGGTGGCATTTTGTACAATTTCGTTCAGTGAAAGTGCAGAAATGAAACAATCAGGAAGAAATTAGCGTATCGTGTATTTCCTCGTTACCGCCAAACCTCGTTATATGAGCTTGGGTAATGAGGCCATCGCTTTACCCAAGGTCTGATATGACTAACTGACGACTTATGAGTTATGACTGATGACTAATTATAATTTGTTTAAATTGACGTAAAACTTTGAAGCAAATTTCTAATTGACTAATGAGAAAATACTAACGTGAAGGCCAATACTTAAAGAAAGAATATTATAAAAAAAATGTACCCGCCATCACTGCAAACTGGATCATGATAAGGACAAACAGCAACGTTATAGCAAGAAGAATCAAGAACTATTAGTCTTAACTAAGAAATATTATTCGAGGAGTTGGCGTACACGCCTTACTACACTGATCAACCGTGAGGCTAGGGTTCGATTCTCGACGGAGCCGGGAGCACATATTTGTGTGATGAGCGTCAATTTGCTTTGTATTTATTTGTCTGTGTACAGATCTGTCACCATTTCATGGTTGCGGTTCTAGTAACACATATTGATGCTCGCCTTTTATGCTTTTATGCTGGCCTGGTGTTAAAATGCTTAAGGGCATGCTCCGCTGGTTTGGTCATGTGGAAAGAATGACAGATGAAAGATTGACAAAGCAGATACACAATGCGAATGTGGATGGATGTAGATACCCGGGGAGACAAAGGTTGACATTCCACTATCAGATCACTCGGATATTTTCCGAGGATGGTGTCAAGAGTCTCCGAAACCGGCGTGTTTGTATGAAAAGGGTAATGAATGTGAAGGAAGCTGGGCAGGTTTGTCAGGATCGTGAGGTCTGGCACTCGATACTCTCTGCCTACCCCATAAGGGACTTGGCGTGAAGACATGTATTTATGTATGTATGTGTACTCAAGTATTAGTATCGCCTACTGACACCTATACCACAAGTATGTACTATGCTTAGTTTGGGGTTAGGTCAATTTTTGTAATTTGTCCATGGAAACAAATAGCGTATTCCCTCAGCCAGGGTGTTAAGTTATTGCGTGTGCCAGGTATATGTGTAGGATATGGGGAATTAAATAAGACTACAGACCTTATTTAGCACATATCTTTATTTCTTAATATAAGTATTGAGTATATCGGCTGGAGTTACACAATTACATATTTTACATTTACACTTAATATAATTATATTATGTATCGTTACTTGTAATATCACTTTTCATAAGGCATTACCCGACATCATGCTATTTCCTTTTTTTTATTTTTAGATGACAGTTCTAATTTGATAGTTTGGTTTTGGTAGTTTCATTGTGACCAAATAAGGAATAATATCGGTCGCATTTTTTTAACAAGTGCTCGTTACCCCAGGTAGAAAGTAGTACCTAGAATGATATGAGTGGGACATATAATTAGTGCTCGATCTGCTGTAAATGGGCGCCGCATAAAGAATTTGTGCATGTTGTATTTTTAAGTAAATAAACGGAAAAACGATTTCTGCTGAGGTAACGTTTTTTCAGCAGGAAAATTCTAAGCTAATTATCGGAGTGTTAAAAATTGCGCATGAGCAGAGAGCTTATATTCGTGCATATTTTTGCGCTGAAAATATAATTTGTGTGTCTTCAGGTCTTCGAGGCATTGCGTTTCCTGATGCGATAACGTTTTGCAGAATCACGCACCTATCTCAAAGATTATTGTATGTTCGCCTGAAGAATAAACACGCACAAATAGTTCTTAGTTTGTGCGTGTTAATGATAAAATTAGATTTAAAAAATACATATTTATAGTACCTATTCAAGTAATCGCGGTTTTTCCAAATATCAAAAAAGTGTCATATCGCCGAAATAAGAAAACATATAAGGCCACCGAAAACTGTATTCGGTCCTTCTTGGCGACAATTACCATAAAAAAAATGTAAAAATATACAGACATGCGTTTTTGTGTAATATGAATTAAAGTCAAAACGCGGCCTCCTAACTTTGACTTCGCCATACAAGAAACTGGCTCAACCTAAGATGTTTAGGTGTTAACCAAAAATTAGTGTGTTAAGTCAAATAATATGTAAGATAAATATCCAATGTGAAATATTTCGCATTTTAAGTATAAATGTATAAACAAAAACCAAAACAGCAACACAAACGCTGGTTATTCCACCAAATTTGAATGACTACAGTCTACAATACAGCGGCGGTTTCATGCATACTAATGAACTTCTTTATTGAACGTATTATTTCCAGAACGAAAACATTCAATTTTTTTTATTCAGCGCACATTTACAGCAAATTGTGTACTAATTATATGTCCCACCCATATCACTCTAGGTGCTATTTTCTTGCAGGGGTAACGAACAAATTGAAAAAACGGGTTTGTTATAGTCGTACGTTTATCGATGTAACTCCTGTACTAGGTATCTACTTACATTATAATTTACGTAGCACATCACTACGAATCCATGAAGTACAGTTTTATTTTAACGTAAACAACACAAAGTTACGAGTAATTGTACGTCGATCTGTCATCGATAAAAATATAGAAACGGAAATAGTATATTCAGTTGCCATGCGACAAACTAAGGCTTACTGTTTTGCTGCCTCTTCTACTGTAATTAGAAGTACTAAGAATACCGTGCACCTAAATCTTTTTCAATTCGATATCGATAACTTCACGTTAAAATTTTCTTCGCTGTTATTATTTATATGATAGCAGCGACATGACCTTAAACCTATGTCACATGGCAATTATCAAGTGAGTTTTAAACTTGTTACAATATAGCTACTGTCTGAGACTCCAATAAATACAATAAAAATATAATAAATCAATAACATACCTACAAATGCAATATGCAACCTCGCACTATATTTTCAAAATTTCTTAAAAAAGGTCAGAAACCGGTAATTTCTGATTCACTTAGCTAAGATTGGGTATTATTATACTATCAGTAAGCAGGGTATTTGCGCCAGGATTAACTTCTCTTAAATGTAATTAGAACGTGAAAGTGCTCCCCAAGCAATTGCATAAAGATTTTCAAAATGGACGGTTACTTTTTTTTGTATGACTGGTGTGTTACTAACTCGCGGTTTTTACAACTTTACTGGACTTTGCAAAGTACTTAGCCCGAGACATTATTATTTAAATGGATTGGACTATTCCCTAAAAGGCCAGCACCAAGGGCTCTCTCCCAGGGGACCGAACCTCGACTTAGTGAGCTGTGTCCTGGGTACTGGCAGGGTTGTTGTCGGCAACAACCGAGAGTTAGGGCACAGAATAATATGGTTAGGGCCTTAGCTGTAGTGTTTTTAATTAGTTGCCTGAATTATCCGCTAGAGGCGCTGACAATAATCCTAAATTTTTCGATACTCTACACTAAACAACGGGATTTAAGTTAATGTTTGCGAAAATTCCCACTGGAGGAACTAAATATTTATACTTACATGCAAATATATACATATAGCACCTATACTTAGTTTATGCCGAAGTATGGCATTTATAGAATTTCATAATATTAATAGTTGGCACTTGACAATCACTATTTTTTATTAATTTTTTTGAGTAGTTTTATATCTACAAAAATACAATCAATTTCATTTAATAATGCATAAGATGCATTTATTAGTAATTTCATTAATTAGTCCATGAGTCAATACATTCACTTTAATTATTATATTACAACATCGAATAACAATATTACTGTCATTATTACTTAATTTCTATTTTTAATAAATAAATTATGTCAAACTACCATACTTTTTAGAAAGAATTTTTTACGGTAATATTACCAAGCACATAAAAATTGCTAAAATATACAAAATTATGTATTTTTAATCGACCCCAAAAAAGAGACTCTCAATTCATCGGTACGTTTGTTACGAGATCACTCGGCCAATAACAAACAGTTTTTCTAAATTGTTTATTCCAAAGGTTGGTCACGAGGTGATCCCATGTACATTTTATTACGACCAGAACTGTGATTAGTGGTTTGTAAGTTATACATTTATTTTGTTAAATTTAATGTACATACTACAGTGTACAAAAGTGGACTTGACGCTACACGGTATTCCCTAGCAGTCAACCTAACTTTATTTGAAAGAATAAATAAATGGGGTGCATAGAAAAAAAAATTGCTAAACATAAATACAAATAATTACATTAATAAGTATAACCCAAAGACCAGATTTTGGATTATAATAAAATTTGAACGGGACCAATATCATATTTTTTATCTACCTTTAGAGAAAGGGATTATGAAATTGCAACCTGGTAACCAAATAATAATGTCCATACACCCCCTTGTTGGTCTGGGCTTCTTTGCAGAATAGACCATCTGCTTTCGTGTCAGGCAGCCTGTAAAAGGCGAGCATAGGTATTGGCAACAAAGCCTTGCCTAATCCTACCGCTATAACGTCAGTGCTTGCCGTTGGAGGATAAGGTACACTCGCTTTTACACGAGGCCTAACCTCTTAACGTTAGGGTGGCAACGCACCATTACCACCTTTGGTGTCTATAGGCGGTGTGAATTTTTACCATTAGAAAATCTTTGTTTGCAATCCAATAACATAAAAAAAGCTAATTGATTAATTAAGTGAATTGAGGTACTCGTATTTGGTACAAAACAAATATAAGGTGGTTTGACAGTCAGTAGATGTATAAAGTCGAGTATGAATGAAATTATTTTCTTTTGAAGGAATTAGTGAATGATCTTCATTGTATTACGATTATGCTTAAGATTAAATCTTTAGCATGTATACTGTACAAAATATATTGAGTTCATAGCAAAAATATGATACAAACTTTCACACAAGTTTTATTTGTCTCTCAAAAAATAAGTATCTTCACGCCCATATCCCCGAAGGGGTAGGCAGAGGCACAACCAGGACACCCACGACTAGCCGAAGACACTAAGTCCCACAATGTGATAGGTGGCAAGACTATCGCCAATCGGGCACGTATCCAATCCCGAGCAACGTTTTTTTTTAATAAAGAAAAATTGGAAAAACCAAATTTTCAACACCTGTACCGCTAGACTACAGAGGCGATCATTTTAGAGGACATTATATGTCTCTCACATTGTTATTAACAGAAATTCAAGCCTCCTTTGCTATTATTTCAACTAATATTTCTATCTGACTAATGCTAGTTTATGCATCGCGTTATTTAAAACTGGAGATTTTTACATCACTGAAAATTACTTCTAGATATCAACTAGGTACATATACATAACTGAGTATTACGACTAAAGGTCTACCACATACATGCGTATTGCGGAATTCCTTTACAGGAACCCGTTTCGAGATATCGAAACGAAATTTTCACCCATACCAATCCACTCAATTTTCGTACGGACAAATTATGAAAGTATGTGGTAGTTATGTATGAATTCGCTTCGTTAGAAATTTTTTCGTAACGAAATTCGGAATTTCCGCTATATAAATTCGGATTCGCCTCACAATATAGCAATAGATAGCAAGCCTATCGCTAACTGGGCAACGATATTTTTATTAGAAATTACCTATTACATTTTATTATAAAATATTAAGGCCCCATACTTAGTCAGCTAGAACAGCCAATCAGCGCACTTCCCCGTTCCATGATTACTATGAAATATTGCGCTCTAAAGTAAATGTCTTAAGCGCCAAATCACTAGTTTTGATACTATAAATGTAATTTGAAAAAAAAAATACAAAAACTGAAACAGTTAACTTTTAGGTATAATTCTTATCTATGTTTGTGTTAAATCTGGTGTCGATATTTTCATAATTGAAGTAGACAGATGGGTTTTGCTTTCAAAAAAGGGTTAACTTTTTGATTTTTTTCTATCGAGCAAAGTGAAATGAATCGTGTTTTGGAAACACTAGTCTTATAAAGCATATTAATGTTAATCTTGTGTACTTTTGTCGCCAAGATCCATAATTGCTTTGTATGAAAAAAACAGTATATTGCTGACGTATTTTAGCATACATGGCCCCTTAAATTTTATATTTTTTTTCTTGTCCTCAAGAAGTCCGACGTCAGACCCTACACCACAGAGGCGATAAAAGTAGCGTTAATTTTAAATATTATAGTCGGTATCACATTGTAATAAAGACTATAATACCAGGATTAGCCTTGAAGTAATTTTGTATAGGACGGTTAGTGCATTACACATGTGTGTAATAGATCCCTATAAGTCCTAAAGCTGTTTTTGGATGTTTGTATTTTTTACATAAATTTAATTGTATTTTCTGTATAGGTATTTGCAAACCTCAACAACAGAAATTGGCAGAACACCACGTGGCACTTTGTAGGATTTAAAAACTGCGCACTTAAGTCTCTTCAGTATTTTTTTTAATTCAGTCTTCAGTTATTTAATTTAATTACACCAATAAATTATTCACTTATGGATCAACAAACATGTTATCTATAGCTAAACAGCTTATATGAATATTTTCATGGCAGTATTTTGACATAATAAAATATCTGGCAATAATTTACGTGTTATCACTACTTAAAACTATTCTAAACTTATATACTTAAAACTTAAAACTACTTGGTACTTAAATAACTTTAATAAGAAATTATTAAAAATTTAAATACAAATATCTACCTGTAAAGTACAAAAATCTGAAAGTCGCCTTATTCTGTAAATTCAAATATAAATATCTTACTATAAACTATAAAATTCTTAACGTCGTCTTTTATGTGGCTGGGTCAAATCAACAGTACTAAAATTCGTTCGCGAAAAAAAAACGGTGACGTCATTAATCTAGCAACGCCACCGACCAAATAAATCGCATAAAATCAATTTTTTCACAAATTAATAGGTCGAGGTCGTTACTAGGCTTATGACGTCACTAATTTCTTAACACTAGGGCAGCATAAGTACTTACATATTCATAACACTAATGCCTGCTTTCGTCGGGAATTGAACCCGAACCGAATGTTGCAAATGCGAACGCCACCGGCGTTAGGTGTGTACGCTTACCCCTCAATTAACGAGGCGGTCAAATATACCAAATAATATCAAACCTATATGTGACATATTATACGATAAGCGATTTACGCGATTTTTTAAAATACTTTCTCTTACTTATTATATTAATAAGCAATGCAAATTTAACTTTTTCACACAATATTATGTGGACGGTAATATGCAGTCAGCACAATTTTGAACGAAATATTAAAGTACCAATATTCATTTTTTTTAAACTTAATAAACAAATACTAATGCTAAACCAATATTTAAATGAACGAGTGAGTACCTATGGTCCATAAATAATTATTAGATTTTGCTATACTTAATTTGTGTTTAACAAAGAATTGTTATGTCTCTTTCGAATATTAACAGTATTTTACAGTTAACAATAAGAAAGTAAGGAAAGTAACAATAGTTTGATATGCTGATAAGTACTTACATATTAGGTACTAGAACACAGACTTTTTCAAAAACAAATCCTTATATCTGTAAAGACTAATTTGAGTGGAACTTTTACTAGGTTAATCTGGGAACATATTAAAAGCCGCGGCTAGCGGACGCGGCTTACAGCCGTGACTGATAAATGTCTACATGTCGTCCGCGGACGTTTACGGTCGACATAAACATCCAGAGCGCCAGATATCTTGCTTACGTCCGAACGCTCAAGGGTATGTCCGCGACTTAGGAAGGCTCAGTGTACTTCCTTTTACAGCCGCGTCCGATAGTTGTTTCCAACTTTATACACTCAATCAAAAAGTATCGGGAATGGATTTTAGTTCATGGTCCCGATTTTTTTATTTTGTGGTTGTTAGATGGGCTCAACTGTTTTGCAATTTGGCGCAGAGTTCGAGTTGCATTTATTATTAATATTAAATACAGTGTTGTTTTTAATTATATTGTATTTAGTGTGAATTGCGAATTTCAAAATAGAATTTCGTGTTCGGAGTAATGAAAATACTAGGTACTTTCTTGATAGAAAAGAAGATTGGCATATGAAACTCGAAATTATAAAAAAAAATAACATTTTCAAAAGCAACTTGCGAGCACAGCTAATTTTAAAATATACATAGATTTAGCTTACTCTGAGCATACTGTTATTAACTCTATACAGTTTACGAGGCACATACAACATTGTGCACACATATCCAAGGCCATGGTACATATAATACAACAATCACAACAAGTTTCACATGACTCCTTATTAGGCTCGGAATTTTCATTTATAACACTTGGATACAAAGGGTCTTGAGGGTATTGAGGCATTTGAGGGTACTGAGGGGCTAAAGGCAAGTGAGGGTCTTGAGGATAATGAGGAAAATGAGGGTCGTGAGCATCAATATTTTCAGATGCAACAAGTTTATAAGGATCAACTTCATGACACATCAGTTGCGGTGGTGTGGTCCCATACTTTTCAGGTACAGGCAGCATCTGAAGCTTCTCATCATCTACTGTTTTGTCAGCTTGAGGTTGACTCGTAATCACATTTTCTGGAACAATTCCTGTATCTTTCTGTTGGTTCATATTTTCTTGCAAATAGACACAGCGCAAATTATTTCCAGTGGTGCTATTGTGTATCGTATTAGGTAATCTATTGAAGTACTTATTTCATTTTTTAGTGATTTTAAGAAATAGGTGCCTTTAACCAGCCTCGCAGAGTAATAATTTTTTAGTTGTGATATAACTTTTGGTATCTGTAAGTTGTAACCATAAGATCCCTTGACATTCGTGTTTACAAGAGTATAAGCACAAGATATAAACTATAAGTTTTTTTTATGATCTTGAAAGGCAAACAAGCAGACGGATTTCCTGATGGTAAGAAATTCACGCCGCCTAGAGACACCAAAGGTGGTTATGGTGCGTTGCCAACCTGAGGTCGGAATGTTAGGCCTCGAGCAAAAGTAAGTTTACCGGCTACCTTACCTTACCTTACCGGTTTTCCGTCATGACGTTATGGCGGCAGGAATAGGTAAGTTTATATTAGCTGTGTGCATCGGTACCTAAAACAAATTATCAACACTAAATTAGAACTAAGCACTATTATCTAGCTACTTTACTTCATAGGTAAGTTACGCCATTACGAAACTATGACTTATAATTAAAATATGAAAGATCGGCAAAGTACAATCTCTCCCTAAAAAAGGTAGCGAAACTATTTGGAAAAAATTTGAGGTGTACGGAATACACAGATCATGGTATAATTATCTCCTCAGGGATCACAAACACGGTTTCCCTCAGTATCGGTTTAATAGGTACTAGGTATCTTCTTCGTCTCTGTTGTCTAGCGGTTCAGTTGACGGACTTGACTGCGTGAGGTCCCGGGTCGGGCAACAAAGATAAAATTGGGTTTTTCCAATTTTCTAATAAAAAAACGATGTTCGGGATTGGATATTTGCCCGGTTGGCGATGGGCTTGCCATTTATCATTGTAGGACTTACTATCTTCGGCTTGTCATGGTTGCCTTCGTTGTGCCTCTGTCTACCACTTCAGGGATATGGGCATGAAGATACCTACTTACTTAGATATCTACCTAAACATGCCAATTGTAAGCCGAGGAAAAAAGGATGTAGAAAAGCCAATGGCCAATAGACCGTTTCTCTTTTGATATCTCAAAAGCCTTAGACAAGTATGTCATCGTGGTATTATTGGCATAAGTCATGTTAACGACCTTAAAGCGTGAATATGTGAAGTTAAGCTGTTGATAGCACAGCTGTGGAAAGATAAGGTGATCAAATTCAGGCTCATAGAAAGATAATCATTATCATTTCTAGAACTCGACATCATACCTAAGCATTAGGGCCTGGTCACGACTTTCGGTCTAGATCGGCAAGCGGGGAGCGGAAGGGTTGTGCACGCCACGTAATCTCGGTAGCAGTTACCGGCAGGGTAAAAGTTGAACGTATTCAGAACATGGTCTACAGTATGTCGTTACCTAAAATATCCCATCTTTGTTTTGAAAACAGCACATTTTTGGCATCTATGTTTTTATTTATATAGCTGTATATGTATTTATTTATATATCATTAAAATCTGGAAAACATTGTTTTATTTCTTCCTACAACCTTTTTATAACATTTTTATATCTATGTTGGGGATGTTTCGACATCCATATTGGTGGTCGATTCATAACATTTGCGATAAAAGCTTCCGTGTTCATATTCGCTACAAAAATCGTCTAAAATATTTTTTTTCCACTGAATACGCTACCCGCGCACCGCCATCTGTGCCGCTCTGTCTCGTGGCGTCGCACACATTCATTTATACGTTTGTTCCCGCCGCTCCGCAAACCACGCTCCGCTGTAGCGATCCGCCTGGACAAAACCGCGTGCAATTTCGCTATGAGCGGTATTTCGTGGCGTGCTTCAAACATATGTATGATTTTGATTTCACCGCTCGCCGCGCCGCGCTAGGCTGCCGCTCATAGCGGCAAGGTCGTGAACGCACGCTTAGAGATGCATATCTTGTCGAACACAACAATACCATAACACAGGCGTTTTTAGCTAAAAAAACGCCTTTTGCCAGCCGAACCCACCTTTCGGAACCAATCCTTATAATTATCACCTTATTTTCTTATTTAGGTATTAAACTGCCACAAAGCTGATTTTTGGTCAAATAATCGAATCCAAGGCCGAAACAGCAGCAAAAAATAGACATCCTCTTAAAGACTCGATAATGAAGTGAAGACAATATTCTAACAAAGCCCAAGCCTTGCTTATAGGCAAACCGGAACATACCAGCCGTATTAACTAGATATTCCATGTACCGACTGAGATAGTAGAGGTTAAAAGAGATTCGGCAATTCTTTCATTATTCGCACTGATTAAGATTGGAAAGGTTTCTCCCCTAAAGAGGTGTGTCCGGGGAGAAAATACTTAGATAAATCTAAAGTACCTACGAGTGAATATAGTAGATTCAATTCTCAGTTTCCCTCATAATCGAGCCAAGCAGCACGGACTTTCATTAACATTTGTATTTTGGTTTTGCAGAGCCTCTTCCAATCCTAATCCAATTTTAGGATGATTCGACTAATGTCAATGTCATGCGTAACTCGACTGTGGTGGAGCTGAATGACGACCCGCTCGGGGCAACTCGACTTTTGTTCGGGCGAGATCGTCAGTCCTGAAGGAGAAAAAAATAGTAAAGGACTGAAGCGGTACGACTTACATATGTTTGTCTCTTTCTACGTAACGCCTCAACTTTTCGTGTTACACTTGATTTTACTCCTCATAAAATTTCCGTACCGGGCCTTATAACTCAAATCGTTTCTTAAGGAATAAACTCCAAAAATTCCTTCACAAATAATTACTAATTACCTACATACTGTTTTCTGAACTATACTTAATTCGTTTGTGCTCAAGCGCCCTCAATGTGCCTACATTATTTCTAGTGTTGTTCAAAACCGCTATAAACGAAAAGCACGCTACAGACTATAGACTATAAATTTTTAGCACGCTTTTTTATACGCTATGCTATAGCACGCTATGTCATCGCGTGGGCGCTGTTTTGTGCGCAGCAGTGCTGGCTGCTGTGGCCGCTAGACGCTAAATTTTTTAAAGCGCCAACTGTGCCATAGCGCGCGTAGCGCCGCGTTAGTCACATGACACATCGCGCAGCGTTGGCAAAAGCGCGGGTCGTGTCGGCGCGATCGTATATTCGTGGTAGATTTCATAGCGTCATAGCTTTATAGCTTCAGAGTAAATAGCGCGCGCTAGGAACTAAATCAAATTAGCGCGCTATAATATTATGCTATGCGCTATATTAACCACCACTAATTATTTCCTTATCATCAGTCATTAATTTTTATGATGTCAAACATGATAACGAAGCCACATGGTGAATAATGGAATATCAATCAATGCAAAAACACATTTAATGTTTTTAATCTAGTATAGATTTGACGTCATATTTTAAGTATGTCATGTGGAAACAATGGCATATGAAAAATTGACATAACAGATCGCGTTAGGTTTAAAAAAATCACATTGAAATCGGTCCATCCGTTCTAAAGTTATGATGACACACACAGACAGACTTACACACAGATAGGTCAAACCCCCTTTCTCCGTTTTTTTATCAAGCTAGGAGACTGGTGAATTACAGATACCACGTTTCATCCCGATACCTATTTATATGAACTGGATCCCGCGGAAGAACCAAATAAATTTAAGTAGTCACGGGCAACATCTAATTCTACACAAGGTAATACAAATTATACTAATATCACAATATAAGACGGTTATGGTATTTAATTACACACGTTTGGACTGGATCCCTAAATACCTACTAATGCTGTTTTTTGGAATGTATTGGTCAAAGCCCATCCTTTTGATTAACAAATATTGACTAAAGATCCTCACTAAACCACTATGTGGCAACTTGTAAGCTTTAAAATCGCCAATAAATTGCTCAATTATGGTTCAAAATATTATCTATAGCTAAATAACATATTCAAATAATTTTAAGGCAGCGTTGGAACAAAATGAAATAGCTTACAATCATTTACATATTATTACATAAATACTTAAAATTAAATATATGACATAGTACTTAAAATATTTTTTCTAAGAAATTATTCTATATAATTGTAATATAAATGTATACCTATAAAATATAAAATTCTTGTCATTGTCTTCACTCTGGCTGGGCCAAGAAAATAGTACTAGAGTTCGTACGCTTTAAAAAAAACAGTGACGTCACCAATTCAGCAACGCCACTGACGTAGAACGAAGGCGGTCAAAATATGTTCTGTTTATTATAAAATATATATTGTGATATACTATACGACAGGCGATGTAAGAAATTAAGTTTAAAAACACTAAGTATTATATATTAATTTATATATTATAATTAACAGGCAATGCAAATTTAAATTTTTCTACACAAAATGTAGACGGTAATCTGGAAAGCTGCTGCACAATTTTACAAGAAATATTAAAATTCCTATATTCATTTCAAATATATTAACAAATTCTAATGCTAAATCAATATTATATGAACGAGTGATCATGATCAGATTTTGGTACCTCTGTTTTGTGTTTAACAAATGTCTCTTTTGAGAACAATATTTTACAATTAACAACAACTACATAGTTATATTAGATACCTATGTAAAAAATTGAGAGGTGTTAAGGGACACCCAGATGGAACGAAGTGTATTTATTATGTACAAAAAACCTGTACTCAACAAAAAGAATGGTCGCGATACCACACTGTTCAATGCGAAATAGAAATGAAAATATGTGGCTTGCTTTCTATAGGAGACAGAGAGAGAGAGAGACAGAGAAACATGCTCACGCCGCACAGCTAACGGCAAGAAAAGTCGTTACAATTTTTCGTGAGATTTTTTTCCGTCTAGCCCCCTTTCACAACGCGCTATAAGGAACTTCGTTTCAATAAGAGTTTAATTGGCTAACAGTTACTAACTTGTTACAAAAACACAGATTTTTTCAAAAACAAATTCTTATCTCCGTGAAGAATAATTAGAGTGGAACTTTCACTTGGTTATACATAGGTTATAGATTATATGACATATTGGCTACTTTTTATTCCAAAACTCTTAAAGGATTAATATTTCCAAAGCTACTTGCGAACACAGCTAATACTAAAATGTACTTAGATTTGGCTCACACCAAGCACATTGTCGTTAGCTGTACACAGTTTACGAGGAACATACAATATGTTCCACAGACATCCAAGGACATGGCACATATAATACAACAATCACAACAATGATCACAACACGATTTCTTATTAGGTTCGGAATTTTCATTTGTAACACTTGGAGATACAGGGTCTTGAGGGTAATTAGGCAATTGAGAGTACTGAGGGCTAAAGGCGATTGAGGGTGTTGAGGATAATGAGGCAATTGAGCGTCATTAAATTAATATTTCCAGATGCACCACGTTTATAAGGATCAACTTCATGATACTTAAGTTGCGATGGTGTGGTCCCATACTTTTCAGGTACAGGCAGTAACTGAAATTTCTCTTCATCTACTGTTTCATCGGCTTGAGGTTGACTCAACTCACATTTTCTTTCTGTGGAGCAATTCCTGATTCCTTTTGTTGCTTCATTTTGCTCTTTCAAATGGGTACTAAAAGAGAAAATTACTTCTAGTGGTGCTGCAGCGTATCGTATTGAGTGGTTTATTAAAGTACTTCAATTTTAGGTGACTTTCAATAAATAGGTAAGTACCTTTAAATAGCCTCTCAGGGCAACAATTTTTTTATCGTAATATAACCTTTTTTATCTGAAACCATCCTTTACATAATCCTTCGACATTAGAGTATACAAGAATATAAAGGAAAGATAGAAACGATAAGTCTAAACATATTGGCAGTGTGCATAAGACTGTTTGTTGTAGGTACCTATCGAAATTGGCTTAGGTACCAACTTTCTAAGTAGACACATTACCATCCAAAGCTAAGATTATGAGCTTTAACAAGTAAGTATGCTTGGATAGCATACTTACTTGTTAAAGCTGAAAAACATTTCAGTTTTGTATTTTCCAACTTATTTTCGTGTAAGTAAAAACTGAAAATAAATAGGTATATCCAGCAGTCCAAATTTCTCTCTGTCAACGATATTCAGTTTCTAGTCCATTAAAAAGTTAAATGAAACATCATTGAAATCCTTCGACATTAGAGTTTACAAGAATATAAAGGTAAGACAGAAACGATAAGTCTAAACATATTGGCAGTGTGCATAACGCTGTTTGTTGTAGGTAGGTACCTATCGAAATTGGCTTAGGTACCAACGTCCTAAGTAAACACATTACCATCCAAAGCTAAGGTTATGAGTTTTGTATTTTCCAACTTATTTTCGTGTAAGTAAAAACTGAAAATAAATAGGTATATCCAGCAGTCAAAATTTCTCTCTGTCATCGATATTCAGTTTCTAGTCCAGTAAAAAGTTAAATGAAACCATGATCTGATCAGTTTTAGTGCAATGAGTAAAAATATGTTCATTAATACTTAAATAATGATATTATGAAAGAAATTTTGATTTAAATTAAGGGGAAAGGGATGAAAAACATAAAAAAAGGGTTGAAAATGCCTTTTTTTAAAATAACTTAATAACGGTAGGAAATAGAAAAAAAAGTTTCAAGTAAAATTTGCAGAGACAAAAATTCTACACAAAAAAGTCCCTCTTCATTTTTTTGCTATTCGGTGTATTAATTTTGGAAACATTTATGGCAAAACTAAATGTTAATTTAATTTGTTTTGATTAGGTTAATTAGGTACCAATAACAAATTATCAACTCTATTACCAACATGCTTTAATTTAAAGGTAAGATATTATATACTAGGAAACTATAAATTTCTGTCTTATTCCGTTACTAGAACGGAAAAAGTTATTAAAACATTGAAGCTTGGCAATGTGTATAATATGTCCCTAAAAATGTAGCAGAACAGTCACCTTTATACTTGGATTTTTTAAGACGTACTGAATAGACAGATCATGAAAGATAATGATCTCTTCGGCGATCGCCAATACGATTTCCGTTAGTATCGTTCTACTGGGGATCTACTTATCCATGCCAAGTCTTTTCCGAATCCTTTGAAATATGAGGAAAAGCATTGGCCGTTTCTGTGTCATCTCGAAGGTCTTTGACAAGTATGTCATCGTGGTATTATTGGCAAGCTTCCATTCTGTGGAATTATCCTTTGCTGCATATCCGTCTAACTTCCGAAGCTCACGCTATCAACGACGGAGTTCCTGAAGTTCGTCAGTTCTTTCTGCAACTGTGTTCTTAATTTATATTAACGAACTTAAAACGCATAATATGTCAAGTTACGTTGATGATAGCACAATTGTAGAAAGATACAATATTAGATAAAGTTGATCAAATTCAGTCTCATTAAGAGATAATCATTATCATTTGTTGAACTCGATATTACAAGCAGTGAAGATGCTAAAAAATTACAGATCACCTTCAAATATGACTTAGGCATTAAGCTGCTCACAAAGCTTAACTTTGGACAAATTATTGAGCCCGAGGTCAAAACAGCAGCAAAAAAACTAGATATCCTCTCAAAGGTGCGACAGTGAAGTGACGACTTCAGTCTAGTTCTAACCCTGTACCAAGTTCAAGTCCATTCTTGTATGGAGTAATGTTGCCAATTATGGACAAGCTTTGCTAATTTTTAACAGCTGTGAGCCTTGGAATAAGTCGAAGCGACCCCGTAAATTTACTATCGACGATGAGCTGTTTCACTCCGCATTACCCAGTCGAGTACATTGTCCGGATCAGTATTTTATAGGATACATTTCGGTGATTGCACTCATGATTTTAATAGCCTCATTCCACGAGCTCCAATCCATCACCGCAACAAAAGGCAAATTGGAACATACTAGCCGTATTTAGTGGATATCCCATGTATCTGCTGGAACTAGAGGTTCGGAAATACTTTTATTGGGTACTTTAATCTTTATTACTTAGTAGGATTGGAAATGTTTTGCCTTAAGCAGTGATTATAGTGAAAAACTACTAAGATACATCTAAAGCAAGAGTGAATAAAGTAGAGTGAGTGCCCCATTTCCCCTCATAATCATGCCAAGCAGCGAGAATTTTTATTAAAATTTAGGTTTATATGTGCACTTCTATGTTGACCCTGTTGGTTGCTTGTGCTATTGGGGTGGATGTAAGCTTTTTATCTGGGGAAGGTTTCTTTTCATTAAAATAAAGTACGACAATGGATTAGCTGACTTTACTTTTTTGTTCAATTTTTTTTCTGTCAGTCAATACTTTTCGATTTATTAACCAGTAATTTTCAAACAAGAAAATAACGTTTTAGAATGTTTTTTCGCGAATAACTACAAAAACAAGCCAATTATCCAACAAATCATTGAGACTTAAAATATAAATTTACAAAATACAAATAAAATGATTGACTTCAGGTGTACACAGTGTGGATGTTATAGATATGATATATATTGACCAAATACAAACAAATTAATAGCTCAATAAGGATAAGAAATTATTTTTCAAAAGCAAAAACAACAGTTTCAGGTGAAAAAGCCCAGAATTTTTTTGTTTGTTTTACAAATCAAAACTTTCCTATTTTTTTAAGCCTATTCGAAAATGTGTTATTTAAAAACAAGCTTATTTCCATAATAATCAATTTTATAAAGTTTTATTTAACGATATTTTTAGTTATACCTATGTTAAAGGGATTTACTAAGTTAATAAGAATTCTAAAAATTGTGTTCAATTTATATCCAAATATCATATAAGACGTGAAGCCTAATTTGAACAAGTAGGTAACTCCCACTTTCCCTCCTGAAACGAGAGCTGGATCTGCTTTTGATAGAGCGCAGAGGAAGCTACCTACCTACCTACTTGTATTTCAAAGGGTGGTTTTGAGTCTTGGGTACGATCGAAATGAGAACGCTACAGAAAATCTTTGGTGTTTCGCTCGCTGACTGCATTCTTAACAGTATGATCACAGAAAGTGAGATGGAAAGATACTCTAACACTTTAGTGTAAAAATGAGAAAGGGCATGCTCAGCTGGTTCAGCCCTGTAAAAAGAATTGCAGATGAAAGATTGACAAAACAGATGGATGGAGAAAAACCATCTGGTTCACGTTAGCTTGCAAACAAAAAACACGGCCTCGAAATTTGTCCTTCCGTTCAAAAGTTATGATGCCACAGACAAACACATCAAACTTATAACGCCCATCTTTTTCTTTTGGATGTTAAAAATAAACGTTTTTATAAGTACTTTAAAAAAATATAATGTATTGGTACTTTTGGGCTATTACAAATTCAATTTTGTATTATAAACTTCAATTTTGCTTACGACAATTAATAAGAACCAACTTTCATTAAGCTACATCTTTTATTTTTATTGAGTGTAATGCCACCAGACTTTTCTACCTACTTTATTTATGCTGTATTTGTCTTTTGACAAATACCTATTTTAAAAAATATTTACTTACTTTGTGTTGTTCAGGAAAACATCATTTTGAAACGGTATTTGGGTAAAATTTAGAATGGCATACTTCGAATTTCACGAAAAAGAAAGTGGGAGGGGAAAGAGTGGACTCTCTAAAATCTCCTTCAAGTATCACCGCAGCGCGGAAGTATGTATTTTGAAAAAAACTTTTGTAAAATCGCTGCCGTTCATTAAAAGCTCGCCGCGCCAAAACTAGGCCCTAGACGACAATAATCTTATTATTAAAAAAGGTCATTAAAATTTGAAAAAATTAAAAAAAACGCCGGTGCTCGCAATATTTCGAACAGGTAGGCAAGGTCGGGATACGCAAGTGTCCCTAGCAAAAACTAACCAGAGTATATAAATACTACGTAATACGTAAAACTAATATAAAATTTGTTTTTTCAAATGATATCTTAGCCATGAAATTGACATTTTCTTCTTCTTTCTTTCTTTAGGTTAGTATTTTGCCATTAGTCAAGTAGAAATTTGCATCAAATTGTGAATCAATTTTAATCAGTAATCAGTCATAAGTCGTCAGTAAGTCATGTCTGGGGCTTGAGTAAAACTGTGGCTTCGTTACTCAAGCTCGTCAATTGAGATTTGGCGGCAGCGACAAAATTGACGATACACTAATTTCTTCATGATTACTTGATTTGTGCACTTTCACTGAACAAAATTAATCTAATTCCCACCTAAATTAACTAATTTCACTCAATACAAACACGAAATTTAATAACTATGAAAAAATTACGACCATCTTCATTCACGATGGCGCCAAAACTCCAATTCTCGGTAAAGTTGTCCGAAATTGACATTTACACGTGTTAAAAAGCCATAGATTTAGTAAATCTATGTCAAAACCCTACTAGGGGGTTGCCCTGAACGAACGTGTACAATCCGCCTTCACCCTTCAAACCATCAAATTCAGAGTTTGCTATTCTGATTTCCACCCTGGTATTTTATTGGTTAAACATTGAAACATTCCTCAGATGATAAGTTTGGTTGTCCGATAATGACTTGAAGAAAAAACTTTGTTTTTTTTTAAATTGGTCGAACTAACGATTGCTTTGCTCTACTAAAAAATCGCCTTCAAGAGGTGGCGTCAAACCCCTAAGTAAAGGCAACCAACGGCTTTATGTCATCTTTATAGTGAGTAGGTACAGCCTCAAAAGAACCTAAATCCAATAAAATAATGAAAATACGTGTTGCTTGGCAGCACTATGCAGTATATCCGAATTTCGCCCCAATATACTGGACTATAGTTGAAAAAAAAAAAACAAAAAATCAAAATTCAACCTCTGCAGAAACCAAAACCAAAATTTTAACGAAAATACGTATTGCTTGGCAAAACTATGCAATTGCAGTATAGCCGATTTTCGCCGCTACGTACTGGACTATACCTAGTTGAAAAAAAATCAAAATCAAAATTCGAACGAAAAGCACAAAAATAAACAAATTATACATAGGTAACAATTTATATCTGGTACTTCTGTTATGTACTTACATAATAACGTCCTGTTTAAGTATATCTTTGATAATAACGCTGACTCCAAGTGATGTTTTTACATCGCGTTTCGGCAGGTACTCGGTAGGTATACAGTTACACCACAGAAAAAGTACCTACTTAGATACTCCGACACTACACTAGATTCTAGACAGTAGATAAAAAGTAACTCGTCTCTCAGAGTAAAGTGCAGAATTATATAAATTTTAATTAATTAATACTGCGAAGTAGGTAAATATTGTTGTGTTTACCAGTGTTGCCAACTTTATTTTTAAAGGATCGTACAACACACTAGGAGAAATCGTATTTTTTACCAAGTGTATATTATGCTAGACAATCCGTACTATCCCAATCATATTATATATCTACTACACAATATGAAATGCAAAAAGAGTATTTGTTTAAGAATCGGCATAGCGTGCGCAATAGCTTCCAAAAGTCGCAAATTGATTCAATTTGATTTTTGCTATTCGACCTTATTATGGTATTTGGCGTGTTAAATTTTTACCGTTTACCTTTACTCCGTGACTCTTTATATATCTATCAATTGTCTGTTTTAACAATGGTTAATATTTAAATAAGCGACTACAATAGTGTCCAATAAATTAAAATAAAGCACGTGGCGACTTTTGCACGCACGGTGACGAATTAGGCTACTTTGCAGATACTTAAATTCGTTCCTGCGGGTGATCTAACTTGTAAACTTTAAAAACACTTGTGAATGAGCTTTAAAAAGCCGGCATAGCCGAAAACTTGTTAAGGTAAGTATTACGTACTAAAAATGTTTACTACATTTTTTTTACTAGAGGAGCAGCCTAAATGATGACAACGAGTTTCTTACTTAGAGTCCCTCATTTTTCAATCAATTCACAAGATTTTAAAAAATAATAACAACTTCATTTTTACTTGGTATATTGTTATATGACACCTACAGAAATGTTACCAGCTCGTTTTTCGCGAAGAAAAGCTTCTTGTTAAAACGAAGTTGTTCAAAAACCTAAGCTTAATTATTATCAATGAATTTTTAACTATTGCTGAAATTGTTTTTTTTTTAAATGGACACGCAATTTTAAGCTGACGCGGTTTTCTTTTCTAATAATTGAATATATTTTTAATTTACGTACCGTAAAATGTGGTGAATAGGGATTCAAGGATGAATAGGGATTAACACAGGAAACGTTTTTGAAGATCGTTAATTGTTAAAAATCTCTTGTGAATCTTACGATCGGCCCTACATTCATCCCTATTAATTTTGTGCAAATGCAGTATATTTACTAATTTTGCCTTAGTCGCATTGCCAAATGTATATCACTTAGATTCAAAAATTTTAATCCTAAAAGTTGTCTAAAATCCTATGTGAATTCGGGAATTGTCCCTATTCACCACATTTTAAGGTAAGTAAGTACGTATATGTGTCGTATAAATACGATTTAAGTCGCATGGCTGGCAGCACTGGTTTTTTAATGACTCATCTTTTAGAAAGTTAGGTTATATTGATATTATTATTGATTATTATTAAACTGGATTTATGAGATGCTTACGCCCACGCCACAATTTTTTTTTAATGTATGTACCATGAAGCTTGATTTAAAGGTTGTAGTCCATAATGTCACCCTATAGGTACATATATACACATTGACGAAAAATAACACGCATTTAAATTCATTAAATATATTTTTACTATGTAGTAGGCATTTTAACCGACTTTCCGGCCGTATGTTTTTTTATGAAAATTAAATACCTAGTACCGACTTACCTACCTATTTTAATCGATTTGTTTGTCGATTCTGAACCTGTCGATTTTATAAACTCTTTTTTTATTTATAAGAGCGTACCTACTTCCAATGTGGTCCCACTGTCACCAAGTCTGGATCTGAGGATGGAATCCCAGGAACATGCTTTATTTTTGTGTACCCAGATAACTTACCTATAAAATCGACGTCGGTTTTGCAGTTTCACTAAGTTCAAATTATTTTTATTGTAGTCGCACAAATAAATTATTGTGACAAATTTAATGCAACAGTATCTGTTATTCTTTTATTTATAACTACGCAACTTCTAACTAACGCACTTCTTTCTCATTCAACCGGTAGGCTAACACACATCCAAGTGTAATAATAATAATATCTAATAATAATAACATTTATTTGCTCAAATAGGGGAAGGAAGATAAGGAGGAGGAGTTGGCGTGCAAATATTTTGAACCACTTATACTATTCATTATTAGGTACTGAATATAAAATATTCCAGCATTAAATTAAAAAAAAATGTATGTTCAAATTAGTTAAATTAACTAGCATATTAAAGTCATGATTAATATATTAAGTTCCAATTGTAATAAAATAATAAAAATAATGTCCGAATATAATAGTCACTAAAATATTCTCAATTAAATAAATGTCATTTTATCTAACAAAAGAAAAACAATGTACCTAATTATGTAGTTAAATATTCATTTATGTCATAGAAGCACTTTTCTATAACCTAACCATTTCTTTAATTCCATTTAAACTTTTTTAAATTCTATTTTTTTAAATCTTTGACGTAATTTGTTATAGATTTTAATGGCCATTACGTAGGTAAGCATTTTTTTTTATAAATATTAACTTTACATGGAGGAAATATTAACTTATTTAGATATCTGACCGATCTATTAGTTGTGCTAGCACAAATAGTCAGAATACTTTCTTACACGCATCTCTTATGAACATACTTGGAAAAGTGAGAATATTCACGGTTTACAGCTTACACATGGTTTAACATTACAATTAGCTCGAATGCATTTCTTTTAAAGCCTAAATGCTCTTAAAATATCTGCTGAGTTTCCCCAAATCAGCAAGCCATAAGACAGCACCGAATAAACATATCCATGGTATGCGGTTATTGCTACGTCTTTTGAGGCTGTCAGTCTGATTCGCCTTATTGCGTACCTTGACGAATCGGTCTAATTTTGAGCAAACATATTCAATATGAGATTTCCAGTTACAATTACTGTCAAAAACTATTCACAAAAATTTCTTTTATGTTATCTACTTCCTCTATATCTTGATTATTATGTTTTATATTTAATATTGTTTTCCTGGAGTTATAATTATTAAACTGAACTAAAAAAAAACTATTTTTGTTTTATTTATATTAACATTAAGATTATTATCATGTAATCATTTAATCATTAAATTTTAAGTTGTATTTATGTTATGTAAGTAGGTGTACCTACCACATAGGTGTTTAAAAGAAAACAAAGCAGAAAGAATAATAGACATATATCTCAGCTGAGGGTCATTACATTTTTTTATTTGTCACTTACACTCAAATAGGTAAAATAGGAAATCAAATTACTAAGATTGTCAGCGGAATAGGTCTAATGAAATAGGTACGTTTTACTAAATTATTAGAGCAAACATTTTTTATGATATTGGAAGGCATACAAGCAGACGGATTTCCTGATTGTAAGAAATTCACGTCGCCTAGAGACCCCAAAGGTGGTAATGGTGCGTTGCCAACCTGAGTCCAGGATGTTAGGCGTCAAGCAAAAGTATGTTTACCGGCTGCCTTATCCTCCGAACCGGAACACCTCAACGGCAAGCACTGACGTAATGGCGGCAAAAATAGGTAGGTAAGGCGGTGATACCAATCCGGGCGAGTCGCTGCAAAACTCTACCACCTAGTCTGATGTTAGTGACGGTAAGCCTGTGCTCGCTTTTTACGAACCGCCTGGCAGGAAGGTAAAGTGAACACGGTTAGCACTTGTAGCTTACAAATATTTCCAGTAAATAAAATGATAATGATATTCAACTAAATAATATTTCTAGACTTAGTTCATACAAAAATATTTTATTTTATCAAACAAAATCCACAGGATTCAAATAAAATTACACATTTAGAACTTATATCTAAAGCAAATGCCCAACTACGGATTTGCATGTTATTTATTAAAAAAAACATAAAAGCAAAATCTCAGTCACCAACATAAATATAAATACGAAAAATTACAAATTTCATTTAAATTTATACTAACTAAATGTCACCCCAAAGTAAACAAATTTTATGTTAGTAATACAGGTCAGCGTCAACGATATAAATAAGTACTAGACTAAATTAAATAATACGCCCAGACCCAGAAGTGCTGACGTTTAGATAGTTATCACACAAATGTCTGCCCCCGTCGGGAATCGAACCCAAGCCTCGCGGTTGGTAGGTGGAGTTACAAACGAGACGGTCAAAATGGTTTGATGAAGTAAAACTTAGTGCAACTAAATATTTTAGCTATTAAGTACTTATATACCTACTACAGTCCTTGGCACTACCTACTATTTCAAAAATTAGACATTTATTTATGTTATGAAACGTTTAAACACTGAAACCTAGATTTCTTTAAAATTACTAGATATTATGCGTAGTATTACATTCTTGCTAACTAGATTTTTTTAAATAAAATAACTTTACACCGTTTAGTGTTCAACCTTCAATAAAACAGATAATTCATTTCTGAAAAGTCGGATACTATCGTGCACAGA
The DNA here is from genome assembly GCA_002245475.1 of Calephelis virginiensis. Taxonomy (NCBI): domain Eukaryota; kingdom Metazoa; phylum Arthropoda; class Insecta; order Lepidoptera; family Riodinidae; genus Calephelis; species Calephelis virginiensis. The sequence goes on along the minus strand of NJDC01002224.1, from coordinate 199,947 downwards.
ACAATATTACTCCTATCGTGAGACCGTTAATGTTGTAGCTGATCATGAGTGGCAGAAGTTACTTATCTGTCTTTTATCCTATCCCAAAAATACTGTTTCCGCTGAATGGTTAATTCGGAACTGACCCACCTATAGCTTAGCAACAAACTGAAACATTTGAAACACTATCCGCATCAGCATCATTATCATCGCAACAATCACAGCAGTCGTCACAACTACACAACCAATCACAACAGGTACAACTTTCTTCACAACAAGAGTTCATGCAGTCGGCACATTCAGTGCAGCATGTATTCAAACAACTGCAAAACGACCTGCACATCCATTCAATGCAACGACATGCAAAGAAACAATCGTAATATGGATCTACGATGACACAGCAACACACTACACGTTGTTGCTTTTTTTCTTCTGGATTTTCACTGGTTGGTTCTGGAATATATTCACTCGGTGCTTCAACAACTTCAGTCAAAGCTTTTTGTGGCTGTGTAGTGACCACAGGGTCAACAATTGGCACTGTCATTATAAATATCAGTTTGTATCTATGGCAATCCGGAAATGACGGGCTGTCTCCGATTTAGTTTTTATGATCAACGTATAAAAATCCTAATTTTCGAAATTAAACTAAGAACACATTGTTTTATTGCGTGGCTAATAGATAAGTTCAGAAAATAGAAATAAATAAGTTCAGAGTTCAAATTTGCTTTAGTAAAGATAAGAAATATATTTTCCTTCACTTCATCCGCTACAAAACCCGTCTCTCTTGAATTCTTTAATTAGCAATAAATTTCCACAAAGTAATAGGAAGCCAACGTCGATAGCATATATTTCGTTGATTCAAATATGCCTAGTTTTTTATTCTCTTCTTTCTTCCTCTTCCTCAATAAACTTTATAATTAGGTTAGTGTTCTTGTCTTATTTGTTTACAAGTCCATTTGTTTGTTGTTCAACTAAAATAATGTTAAGTAAGCTCTTTTCACAATAGGTATATTCAAAATTGAAACTATTTTAAAAAATTAAACAATTGAGTTTTTGAAATACAAGAAGATACTGAACTGTGGGAAACATTGAAGATAAATGCTTAATATATTTATTAATTGTTGATAATGTGTGAATTTAATGATAACATAGATAACGGCTGTAGATACGATACAAATGCATTTGATTCATAATTTTATCGTAAACATTTATAAATACACATTTGACTCACAATTATGATATCGGCGATGAAATTATACTAAATTATTAATAAACGACAAGACGTAGTTTGTAATCTTATTCTACTTATTCATAAATTATCACTAAACAGTTTACGTCTGTGACCAGCAGATGTGCCGCAGGGAAGCCGCCTTAGGTAGGTAGTGCCGCTTGTTGGAAAATGGGCAGATGTAAGAGTCTGAGACATCTGGTTAGTAAGAACACAAGAATGAAACCTTAGTTTTCCTAAACGAGAGAAACAAGTGCAGCAAAGCCGCAAAAAGCGACTCCCACAACTTTATTAGATACAACGTCGCGATTATTATTATTATTTTTACGAAAAATAGCAAATGGTTCCGAACTGGTCCCACGTGAATTTTATCAACATCTTGGCTACTAGTTGTTTTTCAGTTCAAATTACCTCAACGACCTTGATGAGGTAAGTGAAAAACTTATGAATTATTAAGTATAGCTCCAATACTAGTGGTATTGGAGCTATACTTAATAACCGTCGGGCCATAACATTATTATGGGGCCAAATCGGATTCATGAGCTATCTTTCCTAATAAGAACCACCAAAATCGGTTGGCTATTGACAAAATAATCGCGTAACAAACATACAAAAACAACAGTCAAAGTGAGAACCTCTTCCTTATTGAGACTGTTAAAAAGAGATTAGGAAATGCTATGTGAATGATTATCATCAGCAAAATCCGTGGTATTTCGACATATGGTTTGCAGTAGGTATGGGAGCTCAAATGACTGGTACGGGATTAAAAAATAAATTGCTTTGATTTAAAGATCACTGAAAGGTTTATCCCATTAGTTTTCACAAAAGATCCTCTCCTAAGTTTATTAGTATCTTCACGCCCATATTGACAGAGTCATAACCAAGGCACCCACAACTAGCCGAAGACACTTAGTCCCGCAATGTGTTAGGTGGCAGGCCTATCGCCAACCGGCTAAATATCTGATCCCGAGCAACTTTTTTTTATTAGAAAATTAGAAGAACCAAATTTTTTTGTGGGCCCGAGACCTCGTGAAGTCAAGTCCAAAACCTGGATCGCTGGACCACACAGGCGACTAAATTTATTATTTTAGCGAAATAATATCCTTGGTGCAAATTTTATCGTTGTGAGACCTCAAAGCGTGTCGGTGGACCCATAACATTCGTTTTCTGAAAGGAGTAGAAGAGGTCGTGGAGATGGAACTCGACCTGGAGAACACACAAACAACAAAAACATTTGCCTATTAATAGCAGCAAAAAAAATATGGAATGGTCAATGGTCAATCAGCAAATGTCCGAAAGTTTTGATGTAATAAAACACCAGTATTCTAAAATTATTTATTTATCTATTAAGTATTATTAAGACATGTCATTAAAACTAAATAAATACGATTGAACTTATATCATTCATGATGTCAACATCTTGAACACAGCGTAGTCTTATAAATGCGCAGTCTTTTTAAAAGGCGTGGGCTCTTTAGAATACTAAAGGTCATCGCTCATTATGACTTTTTTTTACTACTTTTATTAGGGAAGCAAACAGACCTTAGAAATAGACGGAGAATGCACGTACGCTTTAAACAGCAAAAATCTCCAATCTGGGGCTGTGAGATTAGTTTCTTGCGGAAGTTAACCGGTTACCCTATTTTCAAACCGAAACACGATCGTTAGAAAACACTAACTTCACGACAAAAAATTAACGCAGTGACAGGAACCCGAACAGTTGTAAGAGTATCTCCCATTAAATGGGCACGAATCTTACAATATCTATACAAAAATACAATTTCGAAATTTAATTAGCTAATTTCAACTTGGCAACAATATAAGTTCCTACCCATCTATGTTTTGAAAGTTAACAAAACTAATATAAAATTGCTGACAACAACCCCTTTGCACTCCCAGATTATAATCGCGTCAAATAGCCCCATAGCACGAGCGCCGAGTGTTGTCGTAATAACTGTAATATCTATTAACGTAATCGATGGAAACCATATTTTAATTCTCTAGCATAAGTTAAATCCTCGATGGTCCAACCGACCAAACATCGCCGGTGAAAGATTATGGTGACAGGTACAATTCCCGAATGAGATGATTTTTTTTTCTTAAAAATTTGGGAGTTTATCTCAAAGATAGGATATGCTAGCGCGTAAAATAAGCTGGAATTAAAATATCTTAATCTCATGCTATTCACGTACAAGCGGACGTCTTCTTGCACGCACGCGACTCTAAGAGACAACATAATGAGCGGTAACCTTAAAACTCAAACACTCTAGTTTAACGTCATTCCTGAGCAGCTGACGGTTCTTCAGCCTTTCTTTTTATACCCGATTTATTTTTATCAGGTTTATATTTCTCCCATTTCTTATGGTTCAACGTGTCAAAATCATCACAATACTGTGCTATGTCTCGTAAATAAGTAGACAAGTGTAGTAATTCTCTGTCTCTGTCTCTGTTTAGATGTGCTTGACGAAAAGGTCTGATTTTCAGTCCACTTTTGGGATTCATTATGAAGTTTCTCCGTATGTCGTCAAACATTATTGTGTTTTTTGAACTGTATTGAGGGTATTTACCCCATATTACACCGAGAGGTTTAACCTGAAAGTGGCATCCACAAATTTAAAAACTAGACTTTAAATTTAACATTTGCGCTGGCAATAATTAGCTGTAATTTTATTTTAATTGCAACTCTACTACTATTACAAATTTTTATTAAAAATGGCTTAAATTTTTAACGGAAAGTTGAAAATTCCCTTTTAAGTGAAGATATAACTTTTTTTGATAGATTTCTATGAAATATATCAAGATGGTTTTATCATCCTCTAATGAAAATGTGATTTTGCTTCAAGGACTAAATTATCAGATTTCGATGAAAATTGGTTTAGATTTTAAATGGGATGGCTTTTATCAAATGAAAACACAATAAACATTGAACAAGAGCTAAATACTTATATAAATAAGATAATTATTGTTGTTGTAACAACTCCCACACCCAGCAACACAAAGTATGTCGAATTTGATAAGGTCAGTATTTTCTCTACACAGAATATAATTAAATAAAACTGTTTTAGTTTATTCTTCTTTCTTTCTTCTTTCTTTAGGATTTGGCAATCTCGTTAGTATTTTGCCATTAGTCAAGTAGAAATTTGCATCAAATTTAGTTTTTATAATTAGTCATCAGTCATAAGTCGTCAGTAAGTCATGTCAGGCTCTTGGGTAAAGCGGTGGCCTTTTCACACAAGCTCATGCAATGAGATTTGGTGGCAACAAGGAAATATACAATACGCTAATTTCTTCATGATTATTTCATTTGTGCTCTTTCACTGAACAAAATTATACAAAATGCCACCAAAATTGACTAATTTCACACAATATTAACACGAAATTCAATAATTATGAAAAAACTTCGACCATCTTTTCTCTCGATGGCGCCAAAACTCCTTTTAGTTTATTAAAAAGTAAAACACAGCAACTTAATTTTTAATCTTGACAGTTAATAAACAAAGAGGTTGCACATGGCAGCATCTGGCAGGCAACTATCACCCCCTACAGCGACATTTTCTTCTTATCAAAAAATCCATCAGTTTGTTTGTCATTCAACATTATAAAAAAACTATTTTTTTTCCTATTACTGCCGCCATGGTGTCAGTACGTTCTCGTCATAGTCTTATTGCCGTATTTCGTGTTGGAGTGAGTAAAGTAGCCGGAAAAATTGGAAATTTGTCTTTGATACTGGGTGTAAGAGA
>NJDC01002224.1:173187-184251 GCA_002245475.1 Calephelis virginiensis | reverse complement strand
CAGTTAGGCTTGTCACATTCTGTGTCGTTTGGAGGATTATTTGCCACAACGGTTACACTGCTTACGCGGAATTAGCAAAATAAAGGCTTATTTTACATCTTTTAAATTAGGTACATTTCAGGAATTCTTCCACAGTATTAGACCATATTTTATCAACAAACCAATATACTATAATATCAACTTGGCTTTAGTCTTTGTTTATTATTATAAAGGCAGAGTAGATAGATACTTGTATCTTTTGCTCCTTACGGTGGCACGCTCATGGCTTTGCTACAGTCTTTGTACATTTGTTTGTCTGCGTACTCGTATGTCAACTTATTATGGACCTTACCTATCATACTGGGTTGCAAGTGCTTTCTAGGCGGTGCGGGTGGTTTAGAAGCTGAACGCATTTCCATATTGCTAACGTACTCTAATGAAAGAAATGAGAAGTACTGACCTCTCTCTCATTTTGACTTTTGATGTCAGAAAGAGAGGTAGTACATTAGAGTAAGTCAGCAATATTTGGAAATGACTTCATGTCTTTGTGAGTGTAACCGCCAGTAGGTATTACTATAGCTTCATGATACCTTCCTATCTACCTACTGCTCACGAGTATCGATATCACATGAAAGGCTTGTTGTTACAAGAGTACTTATAAATGTTGATTTTTGTATAACTGGTGAATTAAAAGCTTCCGTTATGGATGTTAGTCAACGATACGAATACATGGAGATCCTACTAATATTCTAATTGCGAAAGTTTGTTTGTTACTCATTTACGCAAAAGTTGCTGAACCGATTTTCATGAAATTTGGCACACATATAGAGAACAACTTGAATTAACACATAGGATAGTTTTCATATCGAAAAACGTTCTTGTGGGATCATTAACTGCGCGGGCGACAGGAAACTTAAATAAATTTAATTAACAGCCAGACCCAGAAATACAGATATCGAATGTAGGTACTAATGTATTTATTCACACAAATGTGCTCCAGTCGGGAATCGAACCAGTATACGCTAACCAACCAACCAACCTACCGACCAACGAGGCGGTCAAACATCGTAGGTATTCATATATATTAACCATTCATGTTATAAGCGCGTCTGTTCTACGTAGGTACTTATATTTTTCCCAGAAGCAGGTCTACATATTCTTATTACGTTGACCCGGGTCTCCCGTGTAGAATAGATTATTTTTGAATTCCTATCGGACCGCTCGTAACGGGTGAGCAAAGCTTAAATGGGTCATTATCAACAAGGCCACTGTTATTCGAATGCCGTGCTGCAACTTGACCTGGTAAGGACTGGTTACCCATTCCTCCCCATTCCATAGCGATACTGTGATTTGCCGGTCTGGAGAGCACGGGGAACATCAACAAGCTATTAGATATTTACGAGTTTCAACAGCGAAAAATTAATTGACGGAGCGAACAAATTATGTTGTATAATGCTTGAAGCAACAGACGAAGAATAAAAAGAAAGTTGTGTTGACATCTAAAGCGAAACTATTTATTTGGAAAAATTCAGGTACTTAACGTTATTTTATGGAGGAAGCAGATCAGAAATAAATAAATACCATTTTTCTACACCTTTATTCACATCAAGCTCGTGACATAAGTTTAAATGACTAGATATAATGTGAAATTCATAAACGCAAACAATAACACTATATAATTTTGCATATTATGCACTGAGTATCATTTTATTTATTCACACCATTAACAGCACAACTAAAAGGAACAAGCAACCGTACCTATAGGAGTAAAATGTCAGATGTAGGTATCGATTCGCTCTAACTATTTGGAGGAAAGTAGGATAATTCTTTAAAATGCATATGTAACTCCAAACAATACCTACTTAATAAAACAATAAAGTAACATGCTTGTTACTTATTTGTTAATTATTCTAGATGACATCCATACAGATGAACTGGTTTAAAAAAGATCGATAACAGCAAATAGCAGAAGCCACAAGGCCTTATCGACCGTTGAAGTAGTTCTCCTGGCAAGGCTGTGAAATTTAAAAATTTTGCGAATTGTAGGCTCAGTCACATAGCTATATTCTATTCTTCTTTATTCAGGTTTTAAGAACACTTTTCTTAAAAACAAAGAAACTTTGAATCAATCATCACGTGACTCCGTAAAATATCAACTTTTTTTTTAAATCTGAATCTAATTAAAGCTCATGTAACGGTCACATCAAACATTTAAAGATAATTCACATAAAACTCACTAATATAACAAATAATATTTACAAAGTATAAAGTATAACTTAATGTATGCTATGTTAGGAAAATACACTATTCTACTTTAACAGAAACATGACACTGACAGTAATTTGAACTTGGACTACTGAAGGGATACTTAAAAACAAATCGTGGACACGTTAAAATATCCCTGAACAAATTACACTAATTGAATCTAACCCCAAAATATGCAAACAAAAATGCTTGTGTTGTGGGTATTAGGCTAAGAACTCACGGAGCGGTTTCCACCCGCGCCCGCTGCATTTGCGGGCCCGCAGCTAATGTAGAATGGTAGCAAAAAAAATCAAAAGCACATTTCATGATGCCTTTTACACCCGCAGCGCCCGCGGTTGCGTGCGGTTGGTTTCCCGCCAGTAAAATCGTACATGTTTGCGAGAGATGATTTCAACCCTGACGGCTGCATGACCGCACAACTTACCGATCTCGTGAGTTTTGAAATAAAACCGCAGTTCCACGACCGCGGCGGGCGCGGGTGAAAATCGCTCCGTGAGTTCTTAACCTTAATCAATCATAGTAGTAAAACATAGAAATACTTACACGAATATCAGTATAAATTTAATAAACACCCATCCTCCATAAATACTAACATCTATGTTCATCACAAAAATGCCTGCCTCCTTCGGGAATCGAACCTGAGTCACGCAGTGAGGCGTGTATGATAACCACTCGGCCAACGAACCTGAATTCCTATATTTTAAGCTACATACCGAAACATAAACACGCGTTTATCTGAACAAATCAAAGAAACTTAAGTCAATACCACGTTTCAAAATATTGATTTAAATAAAAATCTAAAACATTAAATTTTATACTTTTACTACAAGATAGGTACATTAAGGTTTATAATGGTTTTAAGCAATACTTTTTGGCATTTAATTATTATAAAATAGCTAGGTATCAATATTTATATTTTACCCAATATATAATACATAAACTATTCTTAAAAGCACTTAATATTACTAAGATTAAAAGAATTTAATTTTAACTTTGTCGCACTTATGATATGGACAAAATATGATATGAATTGTGATAGTTACTATTTCATATTATTTTATAATGATAAGTAGCGACTAGATTTCTTTATGTTATTTAATAATATAATCATATTAGTAAAAGTTATATTTAATTGAGTATACTTTTTTTAATTAAATAATTCTGTGACATAACTTATTACATAATATTTCTCTTTAGATTTTTTTACCTAAAGAATTCTATGTATAAATCGCTAAAATACAATGTCAAGAACCATTATTATCTTGATGAGTTTAAAACATATATCATATACTAATTACAAGTAAATATATAAAACTTAAGTTACAGCCAATTTATGAGCCAAAAGAAAAAGTTGGCGCTTGAAAAATATCAAAATCATAATACTGCCTTATCTCAATAGTGTGTTTGTATTATTATTTAAATTTTATTTATGCCTAATAGTGTGTTTGTGTTCAGCCTAATAGTAAGGCCTATGTTCAGCAGTGGACGTCTTATGGCTGAAATGATGATGATGATATTTAGTATCCAACTAAAATGTTATAGTAATTATTTTATTAAAATATTAAATGTTTACGTCACACATTATTGTTTAAGCAAGTACTGCAATTATACTAGTCCTGATGATGTTGTAATAAACAAAACAGGTAGGTTAATTTTTGAACTTGCGTGTAACAGTACAGGTGTCTGGAAAATTTTAGCTTTTCAAATGACACCAATTAACACTTTTATTGGTTAATCCAGTAAGAAACCATATTCGGGCCGGTATGTCTCTTGAGAAGGAACTTAATTTAAAATAGCTTCATATGAAAGGTCGTTATTCCAGATAAACTAAAATACATACATACATACATACATATCTTCACGCCAAGTCCCCTACGGAATAGTCAGAGAGTATCGAGTGCCAGACCTCACGATCCTGACAAACTTGTCTTGCTTCCTTCACATTCATAACCCTTTTCATACAAACACGCCGGTTTCGGAGACTCTTGACACCACCCTCGGATAATATCCGATTGATCTGATCGTGAAATGTCAGCCTTGGTCTCCCCGGGTACCTTCATCCATCCACATTCGCATTGTATATCTGCTTTGTCAATTTTTGCTTTATCAAAGAAACTAAAATATTAAATTAATAAAATAATAATTACTTTTGCTCGAGACCTAACATCCCGGCCTCAGGTTGGCAACGCACCATTAGCACCTTTGGTCAGCATCAGAGAATCCGTCTGTTTGTTTGCCATCCATTATCATAAAAAAAATTGAAGGTGATTTCCCGACAAATAATAGGCGAAATTGAATTGAGACATTATAAGCGCGGAGGCTATATTATAAGTAAATAGTTACAATCTAATCATAATTCAGTGAGGAAATACTTAACGTTCAACAAAATATAGAAAAGCCTATGTTGAAATGATCATTTAATAATATTAAAAAGGTTTTCTTTTCTAAGTACCTTAATATAAGTGATAATCAAATCATGAAATTCTTATGCTAAGTGCTTATAACTATTTTAATGAACTTGTAAATATTTTCCAAAATCTAAACAAACACGCCGTAAATATAATTAGTTTGGGTACACCTGGCTACATATTATAGTGGTTACTACCTTTTCGCGGAAGTGACCAGTTGTATGTACATAATGGATTAAATAATTTCATGACAGTTCAATACAAATGGTAAAATACAGGCACAAGAAGCGAGTTTATGTTAAGTGATATGAAGATGGAGGACACACCGGAGGACGTAGGAATGCAACATCGTTCATAAAAAACATCAATGTTTTGAAAATGAAACTTCGATGTCGAAAATATCGATGTTTATGAACGATACATCGATGTTTTTACGATGTTTTAGAAAACATTAGCAGGGTTGACGTACGACCATGATGTAGTGAGAAAAAGCGATTTCCTATATGTATAGATTGAATTTGATTAGTTTCAGTAATCAAAGTACTGTACTGTGTTATTTAAAGTATAAGTATGTGTATGTAACACATACTTATACTTTGTGTATGTAACACATACTTATACTTTAAATAACACAGTTGTAATGTATCAGCATATGGATAGTGGAATAATAACAAAGTCTGTAAATAAAAATAATTTGGTGAAAATGCACAAAAACGAACGGAGCAGTACATGGACGCCAAACATACAGCTGTTCGTTCTTTTGCTCACTTTAAGAGTAAGAGTGAGACAAAAATAGAAAATACAATGGCGTGCGAGTGACTAAGATTATAATAGGTAGATTATTACCTACGAGGTGACCGTGACTTGGCTTGCGCTCTTTAGGGGAAGCCTATAACCAGCAGTGGACGTTCTCCGGCTGATGACGTTGTTGTTGTTGAAGATGATGATATAAAGATAACGTTAGTACATGTGCACGGAAAATATTGATGCATATTATTTGCATTACTGGATAACGGAATTTAATTGAATTCGCTTTTGACCTTATAACGTACAGTTTCAAACGTACTGTAGTATCTTCACATCCGCATCCCCGAAGAGGTAGGAAGAAGTACAACCAGGGTACCCACGACAAGCCGAAGACACTAAGTCCCGCAATGTGGTAGATGACAAGCCTATCGCCAACCGGATATATATCCAATCCCGAGCAACGCAATTTTTTGGTAGCCTATACCGGGAATCGAAACCGAGACCTCATGAAATATAGTCCAACAGGCAACAACGAACCGCTAGAAAACAGAGGTCACCAATTTGCGTAAGTCAAACGTATTTAGCCACATTTCATTTTCTTCGTTCAGCTTGAAATGAACGCGTAACACTTTCAAATAACCTATTTATTTTTTTATATATATTATCTAAACAAGGCGATTTAAAATCTAATTAGCTAGTGTCAGAGTATACATATTTACTAGTCTAAGAGTATTTCGACAGAACTTTTAAAATATTTATTTTATAAGTTATTAAAAAAATGTAAATATTTTGCATTAAGGAAGAACCTGTTATGAGTGTTATAATTGGCCTATTCAAATATTCTTTCTAAAAATCTGTATGAAATATATAATATATTAGTATACTTTACAGTTTACACCATACTCAAATTTTAAAATAAAAAAAACTAATTTTATAACTGTAAAAAGACAACCATTATTCAGTAATTTGTTGCAAATATTTCCTATATATCCGTAACTTATGCTATTGAAGGAATAATGTTACTTACATAAAGGTATACCTCCTTACTAATAAAACTTATGCATCCGTTGATCTGGTGTGTAACGACACTTTTGCTAATAAAATATTAAGTTAGACACTAGATCAATGGGCGTGTAAGTTTTATTAGTAAAAGGGATAGCATATAGTATAAGACTAACAAATTTAAGTGGTAACGCTACTCGGTTTGTTTTTAATCTGTAAAATATAAAAAAATATAGCTGCATTTATTTGTAGAGCAGTCGCCAGATAAGTATGAGCTCGGCAAAATCGCAATGCTCTTGTTTTGATACTGAGTTGCTACAGTGATATTTTCTGAAGTATTTTGCACAAGAATTTATGAAAAGACGACAACTTGAATTTTTATGACAACTTATACATTAAAGCAAAATTCTGAGAAAATGCTAACTAACAATGATATTTATAAACCATTTTAATTAAAAATCAACAGATGCCAGCTTTATTCTATTGCCAACTGTCTAATTGTTTTTGTGATAGATTATGCATTTTCTTATGATGTTTATAATTAAAAACAATTGTCATTATCCATTTCTTATGAAACTACTCCAATCCAAAATTTAATTTGCTATTTTAACATAAAAAATATATGATGACAGCCGTTTCATTTTAGTTTATAATGTGCCTTCCTCAACATTTCTTTCCATGTCGAGGAAGGCACTTTCGCTTTAGACAGTGATTGTGATTGTGTGTGTGTCATTGTGATTTCAGTAGGGTCTAAAACTTTTGAATAGAATAATGTTAAAAATTTGTTCTATATGAACTACATGTGATACATAGGCATTAAAATGTAATAATATATTAAAATAGTTTCCATAGACGAGACAACATATAGTGACAACACACACACTAAACTGAAGACTATCATACTTTTTTAATTTTTCAACAAACTAATCTTTCGTTCTTCTGTCCATTTTCACTCGTCATTCCAAGTTAACGCATGATACATATTTCGCTCCAATTTTATTCTTACCGTCTCATTTCAATTTCCATTTATTTTCAAATGACACTTTAATCTCCATATGACACGTATATCTAAACTATATATCTAATTAAAAAAGAAGCTACGACCTACGACACCTCTAATTAAATATAATCTAGTTAAATATATTTAAACCTTACATTACACAGGTGGGATAAACTGTAATAATTCAACAGTCCTATATTGATTTAATTTAACAACAACAAAAATAGTTTCTACCCTGTGTTATTCAATTGGCTGTTTAATATCCACTTTAAAGGTGGCATATAAAGAGGGTAAAATATATTCTATATTCAATTACATTGTGACACTACAGCTAAAACTATAACATCCACATGTAAAATATCATCAAAATTTTAATTTAAAACTCGAATTAGTGCTAGCGTAAATTAGGTTACGTTATTAACGTGATCGAAACTAGTATGTTAATACCATGATGGCGACTGATTCCGTTGCAAATCTTAAAAACGATATAACAATTAAAGTAGGTAGTAGTAATTAACTGTGTAAACAATGGAATCTGCCTAATACATGCACTTTGAAGAAATGCGTTTAATTTTATAGTTTCCACTGGTGTCTAGAACATATCTAGTATATTCTACTCTGCTTCATGTATTTTCATTCCTGTTGTATTTAAATATCCGTTTCTTTCAAAATGCTATGAGGAGTCGCCATATTGAAATGTATGTAGCGGGAGTTGGGTGATTCCGCGACATCTTGAGCCTCGTGATCTTCCGTTGAGGACGGTCTAGGAGAATGTTCAGAATAAAATTCTTGGCGAAAGTTTCCTGTAAAATAATTATATTTGTAAGGCTACTAGTATTGACAATTTACTTTGAACTGATAATATAACAAAGACTTTTTTTAAATCAATTTCTCCCCACGGTCGGTGCAACAACGTCAGTGCTTACTTTTATGGCCTTGGAAACTGAGAAAAAAAGGCTTAACATAAGTACTCAGGTTGGCAACGCATAATTAACCTTTTTTTATAGGGAGTGTGTATTTGTACACTCACAAAATCAGTCTAGTTTTTACTTTTTAAAGTAAAACAAATAACAAGTGCAGCAACCTACTATCAAAAACTTTTGTTTGCATTTCCATAGTCCTGCAGTTTTTTGTCATTTGTAATTTCTAAATTTGAATATTGCGTATATTCAAATATTTTTTTTATTACTGTCATCACGTTTCTTGTCTATGTTCTACTTAGATATCTGGAGAATTCTCGCTAATCCTAAAACTTGTGATTTATCCAATCTTAGCTCAATTTAAGCTTAAATTTAATAGATGCCTTCAGTTAAAATTACAAGAGTCCTAAGTTAATACGAAAAAGCATTGATTAAGAGCTTTCACTAAGTCGCCTGGTTTACATTTGCTCCTCATATTATTTAATGATTAGGTATCTAAATATTGAATCCACGTGACTTAGTAGAAAGGCATCTGCTTTCGACACACACGATAAAATATATTTAAACCCAAATTGGAATAGAAAATGTAAATATAAACTAAAATATACTTACATAAACAAACTCCGGATGTGCTAAACTGTAGCTACCACACACTAAGCAATATGTAAAAAAAACAAAACTAAAAAAGCAGTAGCAGAGTACTATGAAATAGAAAAATACATTTTTAAAAGCAGGAAATATCGTTGTCTTTAGGTTCCAGAGATGACAGCGGAGTTCCTGTAGTTTCGTTATAAAGTTGACATTTATTTTCTGTGCACAGATGGGTACTACTTGGGGAAGGGCAAGTACAATGAGGTATTAATATATACGGTGAAATGAATGAATGAAAAAAAATGAATTTGAAAATAGTGGTTTAAGTACATATTATTTTTTGTAATTTCAAAAATTATGGAGCAACATTAGCATTTCAAATTAATGTTAACGATGTGGTTCAGCATTAAATAAAGTGATGCTATAATAAAACGACAATAATTTCATGTATGCTGTAAAAAAACTTAAGCTGAGTGTTTGGTAATAATGAATAAACTAGAAACCTAGTCAAACGTTACTGTAAACATTTAGGAGTTGCTATTCAAAATTCTCAATTTCATTCATACCAATCTAGTAAATCATACATATGGTGAATATTGATGTGCATTTATCACAGAATAGACATATCCTATCTGGTTATTACACGACAAAAAGAGGATTATTGACCCGGGTCTCCTGTGTAAAATAGACCATGTGCCTTCCTATCATCTTGTAAAGGCGAGCAAAGGTCAAAAGGTTTTAACCAAAGAGACCACTGGTGGCAGATTGCCGTGTCGCAACTAGCATGTAGTAAAAAGCAGACATTTTAATATTAGACACTCCTGTCTTATTCATTTGTATTAATAAACGAAGTTGGGTGCTATTTTTTAGACTTTTTTCTCCTTACGTAACAATATTAGTAATACCTACTCTTATGAAAAAAGATTTTTTTAATGTCTATAGTGCCTTTTCAGACCTATAACCACCACTCAATAGTTGGTCTCCATCAACCGAGTGCGATATCTTGCTGCTGATCATTTTTATTAAAAATCAATGAAAATTTAAGTTAAACATTGTATTTATTTTAAAGCACCGTGTAACAATAAATATAAACAAAGTTTAGGACTTAGATTTTACTCGAGACAATTCATACGGCCTGCGTGTCACATGCTAAAGCATAATTATTCTAACACCGTCTCCTTCTAACCTGTATAAGTCAAACTGAAACCTTTTTATTGCATTGTTATGAAAATTATGAAAATAATATTGCTTAAAAGTAAAATTATTCTAATACCGCCTCCGTGTAACCTGTATAAATAAAACTAAAACTTTTTTATTGCATTGTTATGAATATTATTGAAATAATATTGCTTTAAAGCAAAATTATTCTAATACCGTCCCAGTCTAACCTGTATGAGTAAAACTGAAACTTTTTTATTGAATTGTTATGAAAATTATGGAAATAATATTGTTTTAAAGTAAAATTATTCTAATACCGTCTCCGTCTAATCTGTAGAAGTAAAACTGATATTTTTTTTGTTGCATTGTTATGAAAATTATTGAAATAATATTGTTCTAAATCGTTACGGCAAGGTGTCTTATAAATTTTAAAGAAAGAAAAAATTTCGCCCCGGACAGGATTTGAACCTGTAACCTTTCGTCTTAAGCCGAGGTTAACGGGTAAGAAAGGAATTAAAAATTTCGCCACGGGACTTGAATCCTCAGTAGCTCAATTGGTTAGAGCATTCGTCGGCTTGAGACGAAAGGTTACAGGTTCAAATCCTGTCTAGGGCGAAATTTTTTCTTTCTTTAAAATGTATAGAAATTTAACGCAAGCACAGGGCAAGTGCTAAAATAAAAATACGTTAAGGTGTCTTATAACCAATCACCAAGTCATATTTGTGCTTTTTTTAATCAATACTACTTAGATTATTAAAAAAGTTACTGTTCTAGTTGTAAATTCAAGTACATTTCAAACTTGACATGCCTTCTGTTTCGCATCGTATAAACTTATTTTGAATCATGTCTATGTTCTTAAAACGAAAACAAAAGACAGTTTTTATAAAGTTATATGTGTCAAATTAGTATACACGTACCAGTAACAATTCTACAGACGTTCACTCATCACTTTTAAGTATAAACAACAGAAAGCCTCGAAAGTGTAACGTGGAAA
>NJDC01002224.1:156228-172333 GCA_002245475.1 Calephelis virginiensis | reverse complement strand
AGTAAAACTGATATTTTTTTTGTTGCATTGTTATGAAAATTATTGAAATAATATTGTTCTAAATCGTTACGGCAAGGTGTCTATTTTAAAGAAAGAAAAAATTTCGCCCCGGACAGGATTTGAACCTGTAACCTTTCGTCTTAAGCCGAGGTTAACGGGTAAGAAAGGAATTAAAAATTTCACCACGGGACTTGAATCCTCAGTAGCTCAATTGGTTAGAGCATTCGTCGGCTTGAGACGAAAGGTTACAGGTTCAATCCTGTCTGGGGCGAAATTTTTTCTTTCTTTAAAATTTATAAAAATTTAACGCAAGCACAGGGCAAGTGCTAAAATAAAAATACGTTAAGGTGTCTTATAACCAATCACCAAGTCATATTTGTGTTTTTTTTAATCAATACTACTTAGATTATTAAAAAAGTTACTGTTCTAGTTGTAAATTCAAGTACATTTCAAACTTGACATGCCTTCTGTTTCGCATCGTATAAACTTATTTTGAATCATGTCTATGTTCTTAAAACGAAAACAAAAGACAGTATTTATAAAGTTATATGTGTCAAATTAGTATACACGTACGAGTAACAATTCTACAGACGTTCACTCATCACTTTTAAGTATAAACAACAGAAAGCCTCGAAAGTGTAACGTGGAAACTTACCACGACTAATATGTTTAGTTTTTATATTTTATTTTAATTTAGTAACATAGCATTCATTTATATAGGTTTAGACGTTAGGAAACAGAAGTAGTGGCCGAAATTCCAGTTAATAATCAATAACTTTTAATATTAAATAAAATATTCTGTTTGCAGTAGTACTTAACATTATAAATAAAAAAAAAACAATAATTATTAGATTATTTTGTTGTAAAGTTCTCTTACTGCATTGCAAATATAGTATTTATTATGAACCGCAAAATTATTTTTAAAAACATATTTTAAATAAATTAAAAGACAGGATGATTTTACATTGATTCAAAAATAAACAATTTGTAATTCTAGTAAAATTTCGAAATAGCACAGAAAATTATGCTCGTTATTCACAAAAATATTCTAATGCTGCATCAAGATATCCATTCCTGCACCATAATGGCTATGTCTGATGCAATAGTATCCAATATTTTTCTTATTCTTATCCTTACACAAGAGAATAATAATACCAACTTTCATAATAATAACCATCTGTGGTGTGTACAGTTGCAGTGTATTTCTTTTCACCGTCACGTTTCCTATTCCTGCTGCCATTTCACCATTGGGGTGGTCTATTGGGACATTAGAGTAGCTGCAAAGCCTATGGAAGAGGCTGAAAAACTAGCGTTTGGTTGGCAACGCACAATTACCTTTTTTAACGGTGTGTTTATCATATTATCAGCAATAATCTCCACATGTTTGCCTTGAAATTTATAGAACAGCATTTTTGAAATGCTTAAGAATAATTACAGATACAATAATTGTATAAATAGAGTAAAATTGCTCACAACAAGGGAGCTTACACAAGACAAGGGCAACGTGACGTGTGATGTTCGCCAGATTTTTAAATAAATAAACAAATTACTTGTTTTTCATTGCAAATATTGTTTAGTTTAAAACCGGTTGCAAACAAGGGGTTTACAAGTTTATTGCGTATCTTTGCAAGCAAAAATATTTTTTTTTTTTGCAAGCAAAACGATTTAAAGCAAATGGTTAGATAGATGGCTACAGTGCCACTAGAAAATCTTAAAACCGTTAATTTGGAATAGTATGTGACCATTTGTCTGCCAGAAGTCTTTGAAAAAAATAAGGAAGAACAAGAGCGGCGGTATCGCAAAATCATTGTCACAGGTCGGCCGAGAGAAAACGGTTTTTGGAATGTCAAAAGATCGGGTTAACAGGTCATCAGCCATACAACCTTGTTTGGCAACAAATTACTTCTATTTGTTCCCAAACGAGAAGAATAAATTACGGGGTCAATTTCAAATTGTGAAGGGTTTCTTCGCTTGATGCGTTGAAAATACATGTTTTTGAGATACTTCATTCAGAGTGGAAAAAGTGCTACGAAAATTGGTGTCAAAGTATGCAAAAATGGATAGATCATCGCAGTAAATATTTAACGTTACATGGTCATCTCTTTTTCAATTCCGGATATAAATATTAAAAAATCGGTAGACCTCGTTTACTTTAGACATCATAGCGGCAGTACATTATTGCTAATACAGGATATTGTACCCACAGAAAGTTATAAAATCAATTACGGTAAGGATTAATAAAATTAAGGATTAATATTGAGAGATTTTGTATTATTAATGCTACACTGTAGATATAAATTAAGTCTCAATATATTATAAAAGACGGTAATTAGAAATCCGGGGTTTTAAGGCGCTTGTTGAATTTTGTTCTTGGAATATAAATATTTCTGTACAATTACATTAAAAATACTATTCCAAGCGGTCTATCCGTTTTAAAACAATGCACCGAGAGGGATCCATAGAGTTACAAATTATTTTATAAACATCCTCTTAAAAGATTTATTCATCACCTTAACAAGAAATACCAAGTCCATACTAATACTAATTTATTTTAGGCACTGATTACTTAAGTTAAAAGCGTGAATTAAAAATGCATTTGAATTAAGTAAAATTCTAAACTTACACTGGGTAACTATAACTTACACACTTTTGATTCAGCTGGCTATTTCCAAAAATTATGAATCATTTTTTTATCGTATTGCACGGACGGAGATATTGCAAGTTGATAATTTTATAATTTAAGAAAACATTTTAGTATAAGGAATGAAAAATTCGAAGAATTCCTTCTTATAATTTTGTTCATATTTTTGAATCCAAACTAGAATTATGATCCTAAATTCGAAGCAATATTCCTAATATACTTATTTATACTTAAAGTACCTACTCGTAGTATGCGACTGGGAAGTGCAAACGCTCACCTTGTTTTAACTCACCTTTCTCATTGCTACTCAAGTAAAATGTAGTAAGACTTTTCCCAAACATAATTGTTTAAAATATTTTCATCATTGTTGTCATGTTCATCTTTTTTATGGCATGTATTCAATTCACTTTTTTGTTGAATGGCCCTTTATTGTATCATGAATTAGAAAAAATATATACGAGGTAACACTTGAAGGTTGGCAATTTGGGAAGCCACTAAAATCGGTTTATAATCGACTAATAACGAGTAACAAACGTAATAGAGAATGGAGCTATCAAAAAAATAAGGCCCAATATATTACGTTTAATTTTTAATTATAAAACTAAATGCGAGTTTTGGCGCCATCGAGAAAAATATGGTCGAAGTTTTTTCATAATTATTGAATTTCGTGTTGATATTGAGTGAAATTAGTCAATTTTGGTGGCATTTTGTACAATTTTGTTCAGTGAAAGTGCACAAATGAAATAATCATGAAGAAATTAGCGTATCGTGTATTTCCTCGTTGCCGCCAAATCTCATTACATGAGCTTGAGTAAACAGGCCACCGCTTTACCCAAGAGCCTGATGACTAATTAAAATAAATTGAAATTGATATAAAATTTTATGCAAATTTCTACTTGACTAATGGCTAAATACTAACGTGAAGGCCAAAACCTAAAGAAAGAAAGAAAACTAAATGCAAGTATCAAAAAATACTATTTCTAAATGGAAACGTTGTGGTCTATTTTTGTTATTTAATCTCTTTAGATCAACATTCCAGTCTGGAGTAAAGGTCATAAAGGTCAAAAGTGAAATTCCAATCACTAACGGGTGCTAAAGAGAGCTGAATTTTTATACGCGTGTGTTACGAGCGACTACTAATTTCAATTTTAAGAAATAGCCAGTGATATAAAAAATCCAATCTCCTATAAATAACCAGACCTATTAAACATTATGCCACTTAATTATAATGCTGATCTTACAACTATAGGATTTGTTGTTACAGCTGAAGACATTGAAACGTGTAAATAAATTATATTGAAAAGGTTAAAAATTATAACAAAACAAATATTTCTATGCTTAAAAATTGCAGGCATTAATCGTTAAGATGCTGTATTTTTGGTATTGATAAAACACATTACATATATTTTTTATATATCAAATACGTATTAAAATAATAATAAATACATATAAAGATTTAAGTTACAGTGGAGGTCAGATAATACATTCGAGGAGGACGGTTTTATTCGTAGTCGAAAGTAACAAATGACACTTCTTTTGATTTTTAGGTACTTTTCATTACTAATCCAAGCTTTGCCTAAGAAAAAGATAACTTCTATTATAAAAATATATTTTGGTTTCCTTGATTCATTCAAAATATTTATCACGCTTGCAAAGTTGCTACTTACAAATTTAGTTAAAAGATGGCACTATCTGTATTAATACATAATACTAAAAGACTACCTGCACATTTAAGATATTAAACAATAATATAAGAGCAGAAAAACTACATAAAAACGATTTTAAAACCGAGGTTAACAAAAAAAGTGTTATCAACTTAAAACCACCTGTTGAGTCTTGATACACTTTATATGGGACTGCTTCCAAATGCCTTCAAAATTGGTGGAGTAATCGTAAACGAACAAAAAAACGTATGTTTTCAGAAAATACTCCTTTACGGAGGCGGTGAAAAATAATTAAAATCTTACTAAGTGTTACATGTGCGCGTCACAAGCCCTGGCCCAAATGGAACCCGATTGTTATTTTTAAGGGATACGAATAAAAATATTATTTTTTTAATTAAAAGAAGTGATAAAATACAACATTAGCAAAGTACACTCTAATAGTTTTATAGAAATACCCGTATTTTTCGTCTTGCTTATTCTACTATGACCAAGTTGCTTTCACAAAACAAACTGAAACTGTTGCGAAAAATGCGCCAAAACTATAAGCCTAATAAGAAATCTCATGTACTTAACACATTTTTGTATTGTATCAAGGAACAAAATGTTTAAATCATATCAATATAGGTTGCTAAAGATTTTTGAAATGAGTAATATTTGGACGGTAATTTGTTATTGAGTAAATTTAATGAAAACGTGTTTTGATCTCAATGAGTATTTGAGTAATAAAGTATTCCATAAAATATATTTAATTCTTTTAAATATAACAAAATTTTGTACCAAAAATGTATTAAAATTAGCGTTTTTTGTAATAGTCAGCGTCTTAAAAATTACTGGTTTAATATGTATCGTATATACACGAATTAATGTCCTCAGCTGTAAATATATGTGTCTCTGTCAAACTAGAAAATATTAAGTAATTAAACGAGACCGATATATCATTTAATGTCCACTTGAGCAGAACTAGACTAGACAAATAAACTATTTGGTATACAAGTATAAAAGTTTAAAACTTAAGCACAGCTGATTTCCCAGGGTCGGGTGTAGCAAGAAAATAAGAATAGAATTATTTAGGAATAATCGAAGATCGATTAATTCTCCCTAGTAACAAACAACGTATAACACTTTTAAAACCAGCACAGTTTGTAGCGTCCATTCTGACACAATACAAATTCTACGTCCATACTTATTCCTACAAAGCCTGTCCACAAAGGGTGTTTTGAGCGGTAGCCACTTGCACGTTGCAAATTGTATTGCGTCCAGATAACGCAGTGTACTCGCACAGCTATATATGTATATATATACATGGAAGGACTTGAATTCCCTGCCTGTTGACTCGAGTATAGCAGTTTTGTTGTGGCTTGTACACCATCGTTTCTATGTCTTAAACGAAAAGAAAGTCGACGGTTTACCGTGCAACAAATTCTATAAATATTCTCTTATTGCATCAATTAGATTTATAAAGACGCATTACAATTACCCATATTATGACCTACGTGAAATATTTTTTTTTCTATTATATGGCTACTCTTCTTAAATTTCACTACAAATTATAAAACAAAGTCGCTTCCTCGGTCCCTATGACCCTTTGTATGCTTAAAACTTTAAAACTACGCAACGGATTTTGATGCGTTTTTTTAATAAATTTAATGCGGTTTTTTTAGGGCAGCTAGTTATTAATAAAACATTATATAAAATCAAAGTTACTACGCTCCAATTTGAACTAAATACGTCCACACGTCACTAAAAATGCATCGATCTAGACGCAGCAATACTACCAGAATCGAGTCTCTCAATCATTGCAAGATTTTTACGCGACACGCAATTTGGACGGGTTTTATGTAGCTGAAGAATCACGACTACGCGCATATATCTATGCGCGTAAAACGACTTTTCTGGACAGGCTCTAAATGTGCCTTGTCTCTATGCATTACTTTAAATAACAGAAGATAGCTATTAGTGTATTTGTGCAAACTTTTACTAAACCATCTGTTGCATAATAAATAATCAACCGTTTCTGGGAGCCTCAAAAAATAAAGACTAACTTGATTCATCTTCAACCAGCTTATTGAGATTTACAATAACCGGCTACTAATATTGCACAATGAATATTGACAAGTCACTATCGGCTGATTCCGTCTTCGTAAGAGCGTTATCTCTGCTGCACATTAATCAGTTCAAGACCGGTTCAATTACAAAATATTTGAATATTTGAGTCAGAGCTGCAGCTCAAGTCTAAATTCGCAGCTTATAGTTTAAAAAATAATTGAAATGTCTCTCAAAATTATCTGTAACCAATGATGGAAATACCTAGCTGCAGCCTTACCGACTGGACAAAAATTCGAGCAATAACTTCCACCTATTCAAATATAACCTGAGCTGATTGCGAGCCGGTTTGCAGTTCCGGATAAACTTCATGATTTATGAGTTGATCTGCGGTTGACGCGTTTTGATTATTGTATGTTTTTTTTAATTTATATAGTATACAAGAAAAAATATTCTGTTAATATAAGTAAATAGTTTTTACACACTATTGATATTACGAGACCTATCTAAAAAACGTATCCGGCCCTGGTGCATTTCTATGTGCATTAATTATTTATAAATTGTTACAGCCGTGCTCTGGACTAGTTAAAACATTATATTATGAAAATGAGTTCAGTATTATACAATATCTTACATCAAATTAAAATCATTTGCAAAACTTGAAATACACCGATACTCTCTTCATAAACTAGTTGTAGTTTAAAGGACATACTTTCGCTTTGTTGAATGTTTCCAGGTACAGTTTTTATTAAAACTAAGTATGTTTTAAATACTTAAGTTTCCTAATGATTAATATTTATTGTTTTATATTTACTTCAATTATAAATTACGAATTTGATTAAATTTTCGTTTAAGATTTGTTATATACAGTATTGTCAGTTTGGTCACTTTTTAATATTACATGAATTCAAATTTACTCAACCGTTTGAAGGTAACTTTTTACAAAGCAATATATTTTGTTATAGATATTTAAAAAAATCTACCAAAAATGCAAGCAAATACAAAAAAGCGCAACTTTCACAAATGATTTTAATTTTAAACTAAATTATACATCAACTGTATTGCCACATTAAAAATGCATGCGAAAACGAATAATACTAATCAACATACATGCGGAGGATATTATTTTTATTAAGCGTCAAATAATGGTAAACAATACCACTTATACACAGACGACCTTTGCCTTTAAAAAAACTGGCGTTCAAAATTTTAAATATCGGTAAAAAATAAGAGTCCGAAATTTTTAACTTCGGTTAGAAAAATCATTAGCGTTCAAAATTGGAACAACAAAATAAAGAGTAATATTAGCATTCGAAATTCGAAATACTTCGAACAAATTTTAATAAAACGCCAAAGATATTCTACATCCAAAATCGGTTGAAATGAGTCAAACTATATTAAACATTCGAAATTTAAAATTTCAAACACGGCAAAGGTTTTATATACATCCAAACGTCAAGAAGTGCACTTCAAGCCACTACATGTACAGTTCACTTTACGCGCCCGCTTCCTACAGAACCCATAACATTTAAGCGCTAAGCAACAAAACCCGCTTTTCCGACTACTGTCCGATTTACAAGACTCTCTACTGTTGAGCCTTTGCAATTCCGGCACATCACTATTTTTCCTAACTTTTTCACTTAACAACTTATCTAGTCGAGTTTTCAATTGCGATGGTGACACACTTCTATCTCTATTCAATTTAGAACCTTTCAAATCGATTGTAGCTAATGTGTCGATTATTTCTGTAACTCCATCGGATTCGTTAGATACTTCCGCGTTAGGCGTATGAGATTCTATACTTTCTGGGGTATACGGATCTACGCATTGTCTCGCACTTAATAATGTTGTATCAATTTCGTTAACAAATATCTCATTATAGCTACAATAATCCGCGCTAGTTATTTCAACGTACGGTATCCTTAACATTTTTTCATTCAAAGAACCTGTTCGGGTTCTCTTTAGTCTATGGTCATCCGGTAGTTTATCTGGGTGGCTCCCAGTAATGTCTATAGTTTTATTATTTTTATTGGCGTACAAATCGGGGTCTGTAGGTAAGCGGGCGAGTTTTTTCCGGTAGGTCAAGTGGGATGCGCAGGCGCATAGGGCACATGGGGTGTTCTGGCAACACAGTACCGTACCTCGGTCACTTTGTAGCATCACTCGAAGGTAAATCGGCTGGGGAGAGAAAATCAATGATGAAGCATATTTCACTACTAGTTTGGTAAAATTTTAATTCTACAGAAGTAAATAGTTACTATGAAAACTACAATATTTCATTTTAAAAGAGAATTGTCTAAACTTTAACAATGTTTGAACAAATTTTAAGCATTACCTTACATATCAAATATAACTTTATCTTATAGGAAAAATTCATGAAAGGTCTGAAAATCAAGACCCAATTTTGCGATATTTACTAAATGTGGACATCAAGCGACGAATTTTTTGCGTAGTGAAATTACCTTCAGCTGACGTTAACATTTTCCAATATAAGAATTATATTTTAAGAAGCTAGATTTTAATAAGTCATGGCAAGGCACTTTGTATCGAACAATTTACACGATTTAAACTCGAACGAATCTTTTTTTACGTAGTACTAATGAGAATTTTAAAATGATAGAAACAATAGTGGTAATTTTGCTGTTCACAAACTAAGCTTATTTTAGATGCATGCTATCTTTTTCAAATGAAACAAAAAGAAACGAGATGAAACGTTTTAGACATGTCAGATTAGTAGTGATGTTTTAATTAATGTTTTCGGAGTTATAGATTAAACGTTTGTAGAAATTTGACAGCACGTAAAGTGTTTTGTTTCTTTTTGTTACTTTCGTTGGAAGAAGACAGCGATAACTTAAAATAAGTTTAGTGAGTGCGCAACAAAATTACCACCAATGCATCCTATTTAAGATTTTTCTAAGGAAAAATGTTGTAGATTAGACAATCCTACATTAAAGTAATAGAAATTTTGATATTTTAAACTCTTTCGCCAAAACACTAAGCAATCCAAAATAGATATTAATTTTGTAGGAAATATTCTACGTGCATCATTACCTAAGATTGTGGTATGATTGCAAAAATGTAGAAAAGAGTAGTTTAGATACTCACTTTATGGTCCCCCATACAGGCCGTGTCACCTATAACTCCGTACTCGCTGCGGCGTCGTGTCGGACCGTCGACCAATCGGCGCAGTTCGGCCGACGGCTCGCCGCTCTTCGGGGACCCTTCCGATTGGTTGCGGACGAGCTTACGACGGCCCGGGGAAGCGTCGGAGTCAGACACTCTACAATGGTTTATACATAACTCAATACCAGCTCACTAAATAGCAGCTCACATTGTGGATTTGTAAAATTTTGTAATTCCAAATTTAAACAAGTCACAAAATACGGGGTATCGACAATTGGACTATACCAATACAACAACTATTCATGGAATACGTTGCTCGGGTTACAACTAACTGCTAAACCACTTACTGCTTTCTATTAGCGAATGTTCCCCTTAGCCTGAAAATTAAATTATCCTAATATTTTAGTAGTTCTGGTGAAAATAATCAGCCAAAAATGGCATAACCTCACAATGATCACAATAACCGAGTACTAACTCAATTCCGGTCATCACTGTTTTTTTTTATTAAAAAGTTGAAAAAAAAAAATACATTTCGAGACCATCAGCAGCAACACACAATAAAAGTTTTGATTTAAATCAATTTGTATAGTTTTAAATTTGTGTGTTGCATTTTGATAAATATTATTATTTAACTAGCTGTCCCGGCGAACTTCGTTCCACTTGTGTTCAGCTTGTACGGGAAAAAATAAAATATAGTTTTTCCCATTTTCCCTGCAATTTTCCCAGTTTTTCTCTTGATAAAAACCTTGTCCTGGCAACACCTAACAAAATACAAAAAGAATTGGCCAAATCGGTCCAGTCGGCAGTCGTTCGTTATGCGCTTACCAACACATTTAGCAAATCATTTTTATATTATAGACAATAATACATTACGAGGCCCGATGCAAAGTAGTTCGTCTAATTAAAATAATAAGCTGTTCTACTATTGAATGTCGCGTTATTTATGCTCTATTATAATTATTATCCGATAAACTTTTTAGCGTTTTCCTGTTTAAAATTCGAAGAAGTTATAAGCGAAATAGTTCATCTAATTGTGAATTGATGCAAAAATGTTTGTCTGTCGTTGAGTTATATAAGATTATTCCTTTGAATAATTATGTCCCATTCCATAAATTAAATTTGTAAAAGTAATTATGTATCATTTGTGAAGTCAAAGAGTATAAATTCTGAAAATTTCAGTTATTTTCATTAGTCTTCAAATAACAATGTGCCATGTTCATCCGATGATCACTGCCAGTTTTCAGCTTATTGATCACAGAAATTTAATTGAAAATGTGGCGTCTGGTAGACAAAATGAAGTCTAACTCGATTTTTGGCGACCCATCCGGGCTAATGCAGGTCTATTTACGATGTGTTTTTTTTTCTGAAGAAGGAATTCATCATAAAGAGTCTTTTGTTGTCCAGAAATTCAGCCAACCGTTGGCCCCTAGGATTACGGCTGCCATCACCAAAGTGTCCCACTTTTAGCTCATCGCTTTTATCCCCAGCTTTGCGTTGAAATCGCCCATCACCACCGTGTAGTGTGTTTTGGAGGTATGGGTGGTTTTCGGTATGTCCTCGTACATCGCCTCCACCTCGTTGTCAGAGTGCGTCAAAGACGGAGGACCTGTATGACCTTCAGCGAACACCGTTTGGTAATGCTGAGTATCAGGTACGCCACCCTTGTCAACACACTCCCAATCGCCTTCAGTTTGTTGATGAGTGACCTCCAGGCGATAAAACCGACGCCGCCCTGGGACAGGGCCTTCCTTGTGGTAGAACAAGTTACCGGACTTTAGGATTATTGAGTCCTCCCTCTGTCTTCGGACTTCAGATAATACCACAATGTCCCAGCGTAACTTGTCCAAACACTTTTCCAACTCCAGGATCTTCTCGTCAATCCGTAGCGTGCGGCAATTGTGCGTTACCAGGGCCAGGTTCGTCAGCTGGTAGCCTACGTCCGTCCGGGGTATCTTTGCACCCCCTGCTCTGCCGTTACCGAGTCCGCTACCGTAGACTCGGTTAAGCGGAGCTGCCGGAGACAGGGGTGAAGGTTTTTTATGATAGTCATTTGGAGGGGGGTTTGACGTAATCCCCACGCTTGGCGGGCGGGTTGGGGATCAACAGTAGGGTGGAAGTTTTCACAGGGACGCTGCTACCCGTCTTGTGTTAGCAATTTTACTTCCACCCACCTTGGACCGGTTTACCCCCGTTCGTCGGTTGACTGATTGCGCTAGTGGTACATACCATACAGCGGGCGGCGGGGTCGTTACTTCCCTACTCCTGAATAAATATTACATGTACTACTCTGTCAAGAAAGCACTGGGGAAAAAATCAATAACACACAAACTGTTTGTTATTTATTAAAATTTATTTTGAAAGTATGTTCTTTCAAAACCATACACTTTCGCCAACGAATAATTCAATAATCAAAACATTTTTAAAAGGCTATTTCCGGAATTGAGTTCAGTTTTCGCCGCGAAATCTCTTTTATGTCTTCTATCGATTGAAAAAGTGTGCCAAAAAGTGGTAATTTGAGATTAGGAAAAAGAAAACAGTCGGTTGGAAACATATCTGATGAATATGGTCGATGGTATTTGTTGAGTGTTTGATTAAAAATTCGTTCACAATGATGGCGTTAAAAGAACGCGCATTATCGTGGTGCAAATTCCAAGAATTTTCTTTCCACATATCTGACCTTTTTAAAGTTTTCCTTAAACTTTATTTCTTTAATTTACCATGTGACCTTTTGGAAAGAATGCCAAGTGCACAACACTACGATAGTCAAAAAAACACTTAACATGATTTTGATTTTTGAACGAGTTTTGCATAGCTTTTTCGGTGTCTGTTCAGTTGGAAGGCGCCACTCCAAAGCTTTTTAAATAGTTTGCACGTCAAAACGTATCGTCACCAGTGACAATGCGTTTCACCCCAAACGTACAGTCGCAAGTAAAAAGAAATCAAATATAGAATCACAAATTTGAAAGTTTGTATTTTTAAATGTAAGCTCTTGATTTCCCGGAAAAGTTTTGTAGGTAGTCACCATTAATATGTTAAGTCCAAATTAATTCTACTGTGTAATATGTCCTTGATACAATAATTGGAATTTCACAATCGTTTATAAAGAAGTTGCAAATTTGTCAAAAAACAAAGTTATAAATGTCCAATATAATGAATGACAATGTAAAAGTATACAACTTGTATCAACAATAAAGATAAAATTTCACTAAGTGCCGAGTACAGAGAGTGTACGTGTGTGTAAATGTACGTTCCGCTCACCTGGCGTTGATGGCCTGCTGCAGGCTAGTGGGGTCTGCGATGCTCTTCCTGCTGGTCTGCAGCCCCGGGCCCGGGCCCGGCACACACAGTCCCTCCCCTTCGGTGACACTCGTCTTCTTCTCAAGCGTCTTCGCCGGACTCCACTATCACATTCACACACATTGAATGCTTCTGTCATTACTTTCACAATTTTTTTATATTATAAGAAAGCGACATATCGACACCAAAGATATTATCGGTGCGTCTCTATCTTATTGCCACGATCATAGGTCATGTGTAATAAATATAATCCGAGCCAGCTGCTGCATCGCAATTTTTCACCTCTATTAGACCCAAATTACGGACCGAAAGTTTAATAAATAATAACAAACGCTTTTTAGCATGGACAGAAACCATTATGAATGTTGGATGTTTGTGTGTTTGTGTTGTGTGTCATATTATATATAGATAGATGACCTGGAGTGGTGCGGTGGGGTGCGGGGCGGGAGAGGCGGCGCGGGCGGGGCTGGAGTCGGACGACACTCGCCCGCTGCCGCTGTCGGACGACTCCGTCACAGATTTACTGGGCAACAAATACTTATATCATCACCCAATCCCAACAAAAACTCACAAAACACCACACTGCACCGTCCAACGCCTAACGCCGAGCGGCGAGCCACCAGTACCGAGAGACAGGAAACAATCCAATTCATTTAAATAATTATGTCTCGACTCAGCTCACCCACAAAGACCGATGAACTTGCAAAAAGTCTTGTGTGGTAGGTTAACAACACGCAAAAAATATCATGTTTTTTAAAAAAAAAACATAATTTTTAGGGATAAATTCAAGAACTCCAAAAAAATTAAATTAATTCTCTTCTCTTTTGTTTCGTATTCTTGATTTCTACATATTTTATAGTTTTTTTTTCTACCCCGACGACTTAATAAGTGTAGGTGGTCACACTTATTAAGTAGTTCACAAATTCTATCTTCTACTTTACCGGAGACAATTACCCTTCAGTTATTAGTACTTACTTCCCAAAGATAACTTTTTGAATCGGAAATAGTCATTAACTATTTTGAGGCTCTGCAAAAGTTTTGTTACTAATTCATTTTTTTAGATGTTTTTAGAAAACAAAAATTGATCCAAACGATCCACCAGTGATTTTTAGAAAACAAAATTGATCTAAACTTCAATATCTGAAACGAGCATAAACATATTTACTTAAAGTTAGACCAACATAACATAGCTACGATAATATAGATACGATAGCTACAAAATGTACTGGATAAACAATGTCTAAATTAAAACACGAGACCAACAAAATATAACTACGTGTGAGTCAATTGTTTACGTGTGAATAGGCCACGTGCGTTAACTATATCGATAAATGAATCCACATTTGAATGTTTATTTAAAAGTAGTTCTTTTAATTAGTATGTCCCGTATCATTCAGGGTCCACTTTGGATAACAGTAGTTCGTCAAATAATGGCTTTATTTTCACTACCACCGTGATTACTGGGTGGTAGATTTCCACGTCACACTCACGCCCGTGTTTTTGTGTAACCATCTCAGCTTTTCTTCTAAAGCTACTGCGATGCTTTTCATTGTCGTGCTCCGTTTAGAGCGTAGAATAAATATTAGTGAATAATGTGAAATATCATCGCGCCATCCAATAAGATAGGTACATTTTTTGACGGCTTCAGACAGCTAAAAAACATACGAGTCTTTATTAAATAGTTAGGGACAACCGTGGACTATTGATATCAAATATCATATAGGTGCATCGCTGTCCTGTGGCCAGACTGTTAGGTGTATTGTCTTCCCAACTCTTCGCACCCGAACATCCCAAGGACCCAATAGCTGGAAGAGGTAAGAGGGTGAATTCCACGCTTCAACCCGAGCAAGTGGCATATCACTCTCCCACCAGTGATCTTGTTAACCTTTATAAACTATGCTTGCCTGATACTAGCTTTTTGATAGGGAGGACAATGGCGATCTACAAGCGATAGTTGTACAGTTTATAACCGCCTAGGCGGTATTATTTTACAAAAATAAAAAATATATTGTGGAAAGTACAAGTGTTGTGAATAAATTGTTTCAAGAATGGAATTCCACCAAGCACCAACGATAAGAAGTATAGAAACTGTACGAGGAACGGTTGTAGGAGGTGTAGCGGTACAAAGAAGTAAAGCTTGGTCTAAATTAAAGAAGTTATATTAAAAATGAAATTTATTATTTATTTTCCGCTAATTGACATGATGTCAATAGCTTGATAGCTTACATCAATATTACATTAAAAGAGTTACATTTTTAATAAATTATTCTGAAGTAAAGCAGGTGAATACCGTTGGCGTAATAAATATTACACGTGCTTATTTTTACTTGGAGTCCATCCGTCTATGTGTAAAATTGTTTTACTAAAGAAGCCTTGGGAATCTATGAGAACAGAAATTTACATTGATATTATTTCAAGTTACATGACAGAAAAGTCTAACAGGTTTAACAGTTGTATTTTAAATGTCGAACTATTAGATCACATAAAAGAGTTTTTTAGTCAAAACTGTTAAGAAATTTTGGAAAACTTATGATTTATAGACATAACGACTAAATTTAATATCAAGTATTCATAAAAATGTTCATATCCTAAGCACATCTCAGCTCTAATTAGAAAATAATTTATATAACTTAATTTGGCTTAACAGTCAATATTAACATTCATCGATATTTAGAACGTCACCGCATTGTCAAGCCCTAGTGTAACCAAACTATTTACTATTTTATTTAATATCTTAGCTAAATCTGTTTAAATTTAGAAAATACTCTTATATAAAACAATACAAATAAATATGACGTTGTAAAAATGCCTTTTCTGGGCAGGTTATATTAGGTTCGACACAGTTCTAAAAATAAATTATACTTACATGTGAAACGTGTATTTATTGGGATTATTATGTTTTGTAACGTCACATGCGCTTACAAAACACGATACCAAACTAGCACGTAAATGTCCTTTTTTTTAATTGTGAGACTATTAAATAAATTAACAAATTTCAAAGCGGCTCGGTATGACGGGGACGCTATGGGCTTTTATTATAATATTTATCAGTACCTGACTCGCTTTTTTTTTCCACTAAGGCTATTTGGACCTGATAAGGACGTCTCGCTCCCACGCTTAGTTGATCTTATACATTCTAAATCGATGGCTACGATATACTACTATTATTAATGCTTACAAATCGGCAACATACCTTCCCTATTACCGCTAGGCTTCGAAAATACACATACAGTCGTGGTCAACTAATGAGGGACACACTTTGGTTAAACCGAATTGTGAATTTATTTTTTATTTTCCAACGAGTCTAAACCATATTCCATAAAAATTATCATGAAGT
>NJDC01002224.1:122508-136117 GCA_002245475.1 Calephelis virginiensis | reverse complement strand
TTAAGAAAAATAACTAATCTTACCTATATAAAAAAGTTATGTAAATATCCATAATTTTAGTAAAAAATAGTGAACCGGCGCGCGTTTCATACGTAATTTTTCAATGTTTTAAGTTTAATTAAAGATTGTATTTGTTCCTAGGCCTTGAAAATGATTAAAAGAATAAAAATATTGATGATTTTGATTGATTATTTTATTATTTAGAGTTAAAATGAGGTGGACACGAACTGGTATACCAATATTACGAATTAGCCAGTTTGCGTCCAGGGTGGACGCAAACTCATCTTTCTATTTCTAACTTGATCCTTTATTTTAATGTAAAGTAATATGTCATAAGGATGGGGTTTTATTTTATTTTTACCATTATTATTATGCTTATTTAAATAGCCAATTTGCGTCCACTTAATTATGGTAATAAAAAAAGATATAGATGTCGAAATTTACCTGGACGCAAACTGGATGGACGGATTATACTACATACCAGTTTGCGTCCACTTGTTTATTTAAATACTAAATCTTACGTAACTGTTTTATAAAATTTAATCGGACAGTTTTAGATAGGTGGTAGTCGGTAGAGTGGATTGTATAATCTCATCGGTACTAGTACCCACCACCGCTCCGGAAGGGAGCAAGCGCATTGGACTTTTTCTGCCTTCTTCCACTCAACACACAAGCAGCTGTATGCTAAATTTTAAATACATAAAGACAATTATGATAGTATATTACAGGCTCGTATTCCACAAAGAACTTGACAAAGGTGCAACGAGGGCACACACGATTAGCCTAAGATACTTAGTTGGCAAACCTATTGCCAACTGGGCACATGTTCTATCCCGGATGACCATGTTTTCATTAAAAAATAATAAAGATAAAAAGCATTTCAAGAATGAAAGAGGGAACACGATAGGTAATAATAGTTAGGAAAAAAATTGAAGGAAACTAAAAATTTTTGTGAAATGGACGTGCTTGATGTGAAATCTATAAAAGAAAGTTTACTTACTACCATCTTTTCAAATTTACTTATCCAACAAAATCTACTACATATTTTTTTGATGTCTGTATTCTAGAATTAACACATTTTGAATAAAAACAGAAAAATTATATGACCCAATGGTGACCTGTCTGATATAAACAACCGATGATGTAATTTTGGGCTCCAAATCATCTGAGCTGCAAACAGTAATGAACTAATGAATGTTGATTGGAAAGAAAAAGGCGTTCCTACATTTGAATACGAAATGAAACCAAAATAGCATATGAAAGAGATGTAGCCAGAACGTATTCAAGAGTTTTAGTAGACGTAGAAGTGCTGGAATAAACAAATGAGTTTGTTTGTCCAGGTAGTGCTTTTAGCAGGGGTAGATAGTTTGATTGACATCA
Organism: Calephelis virginiensis; assembly: GCA_002245475.1. Classification (NCBI taxonomy): domain Eukaryota; kingdom Metazoa; phylum Arthropoda; class Insecta; order Lepidoptera; family Riodinidae; genus Calephelis; species Calephelis virginiensis. Next base: position 134,737 of record NJDC01002224.1, on the reverse strand, counting down.
TTCGTAGCAGTGAGATCCGAGAAAGAGTGGGATTAAAAAAGTGTTGGTACAATAATGAGTAAGGGCATGTTCCGTTGGAAAACATGAATGAAATATTGTGAGAATGGCAGATGAAAGATTGCCAGTACAGACATATATTGCGAAAGTGGATAGAAGTACTTAGTTACCTGGGAAGACCTAAGTTGACTTTCCATGGTCAATTTTAACCCACGGCCAACTCTTGTCACCACAATCTCCACGACCAGCTTTTTATTGTATGAAAAAAGTAATTATTGTGAGGGAGCTAGTAACACTTGGTACTCGATATTCTCTGCCAACCCAGCAAGGGACTACGCGTGAACATAAGTATTTTATACAGTAATAGTTGAAACCCAATGTTTCTTTCAAATTTCTTAATAAAATCTCCCCTTAACCTATTTAAAAGTTAGTGGACGCAAACTGATCCATGGATGGACGCGATCTGGAAATTGTGGACGCGAACTGGGTAAATCGACTTATTTCGGTTATTTTATTTATTAAAAAATAATCACTAGCAATTTTGGTTAAAACTTAGCTTCATCCTAAAATAGACTATACTACGGATGGGTTACAATATTAGTTAATTCAAAACTAGATCCAGAACATTTTTATATTTTACCTCAAACCTGCAAACTCCACTAAGTGGACGAGATCAGGCACAACGACCCTATAACCATATTTTGACAAGGTTTTGAGCTTTGCTGTTTGCTGTTAAAAGATTTATTGTTCGGTGGGACGCGTTGGTTGGCAACGGTAAATAGTACTAGTAGGCTCTACTTACTGGAGCACCGTTTTACCGTTTAACAGACAAAGCATATTCGTCGGAAATTAACGGATCCGTTAACATTTTTTAATTTACTTATAGTTAATCATTAAATTAACGATTGCTGGATTACAGAGTTAACGCCTAGCTATGGTTTGTGTAATTTTAATGCGATTTCTCCAAAGCGTCAAATGTGACATTAATACAATTTATTTAAAAAAAATTCGCCCCAGGCAGTATTTGAAGCTGCTTTCAAGCCGACGAATGCTCTAACCATTTGAGCTGCTAAGGATTTAAATCCTGTGGGGTTAGTTTTAACTTCCTTCGTTACCATCAAGGCAGGTAGTTATGTCCAATAGATACACAGTTCTGAGTAACTACTAAATGAGTTCATCTTTACAGATGAAATACACATTTATAATGGCCATGACTTCTGTTCCTCTCAAGATATTTTTATTTTAACACTTGCCCCAGGCTTGGGAAATTTTACATAGTTTAGGACATATATCAATCACTCCTAAGCTGAAACAAATTTTAGTATAATAGTACATAAATAATGATTACTTCATACTCGTACTATGGATTTTGCTATTACTAATTCAAGTTCAAAATTATCTTTATTTCACGTTATCCTACAAGAGGCACTTGTGACAATACTAAATCTACCACCGGGTCGGAACGTTATCAATAATAATATAAATGACTGTTTGTTATGCGTTCATCGCCAGCTGAACCGATTTTAACGAAACACATAGACAGTTGGCGAGTCTCACTAAAACGAATATTTTTATACTAGAGACTATGTTCATTTAAGCGATGCTACCGGCTGAGCTAAAAGACCAATTTGACTGTTTTGTAGCCCCAGGGAATAACTGGGGCTAAAGGTGCACGCATATAAGTAAATGCGGACGTAACAACCGTATTTGTATAATGACTCATCTGGAAATTCAAATAACATTGGCTGAGGTTATGTTTACAAGTTGTGCTACTTCACATTACAGTTATCTTTATTATTGCTAATTTATCACAAAAGTGACGTCTTACGAAAAAATTGTATCATCGCTTCGTTAGACTAGAAGCACGCGTTATCATCGACAAGTCTTAGGTTCGATTGTTATAATTTGTATTAATCATTTGTTTCAACAGTTAGGTATGGCTACGAATTGCTGCCCCACCCACCTTATTCGCCGGATTTAGCCCCCTCGGATTATCATTTATTTCCAAATTTAAAAAAACACTTGGGTGATATTTCGCTGATCTTCCGGAATCTTTTTTTTTCGAGGGGATAAACAAGTTGCAGGTCAGGTGGAAGAAGTGTGTTGAGCTAGATGGAGACTATGTCGAAAAATAAAAATAAATTTAGACTCACTTTTCTTTCATTTTCTTGGTCGGGCTTAGAACTTTTGAATCCATCCTCGTACTATGGATATTTTTATTCTAGAGGCTATGTTCATTTAAGCGATGCTACCGGCTGAGCTAAAAGACCAATTTGACTGTTTTGTAGCCCCAGTGATTCTCCCAATTCCCAGTATACATTACATATTTATTTCAGTTTTTATTTAACTTGTAGTTTAATTTGAAATAACTATTAGCTTCTTCATTTCCAAATAAATTTGAACAAGTTTCATCTATCGTACCTAATAAAGAAATAAATAAGACAAGTCACACAAATTAAATCTAACCCCAAACTAAGCAAATTGTATGCTTGTGTTGTGGGTGTTAGTCAACGATTCGAATACATAGAAATACTTAAATAGATACAAGACTAAATTTAATGAACACCCAGACCCGGAAATGCAGACATTTAAATGTTCATCACACGAATGCCTGTCCCCGTCGGGAATCGAACCCGAGCCTCGCGCTTGGTCGGCGTAGTTTGGCGTGTACGCTAGGCACTCGACCAACGAGGCTGTCTACTATAGATGTTACTTGTTGGCTATCTATTGGTGAGCTGCTGGAGCTGCTTCTTAAACTACATTTTTTTGCTACCACGTTTGATTTTTTAATTGCGACTCGTTTAAAGTAATGACACGGTCAAGTTTTTAGGTCAACTGCGACCGATTGTGATAAAAAAGCCACTAAAATGCTATGACATTGGGTTTTTCAATCTGTCTACTTTCGGAGAAGCGATTCCTGGCTTATTGTCATCTGTTTTTAAAATTGTTTATTCTTTTTTTCTTTTTATTTTTTCATTCTTGTCCTTCATTTCATCATATTTTTTTTCTATATGATATGTATACGGATGTAGGTACCTAACGTATATTTTCAGCGAGCAAAATTGTAATTAAAAACGTTTGCAATGACTAACCACATTATTACAAAATGTAATAAGTTTAGAGGAAAACAGGGATTTACGTAATTTTGTTAACGAGTATAACTCAACTTAAAATATGCAAGTCAATTTATTCAATTAAGCTTTTTTGGGTAAATATACGTTTTTGTTCGGAACCTGTCCTATTACGACGACACTAGCCTATGCACATGTAGACAGATATCATACTTCCGCCGCACACTGCTCCGGCGACCGGCATTCGGCAATGCGAATTTTAACCTTTAAATATCGCAGCGCGGAGATGCGGCATGGTTGCGTTTTTGTACAAAGTTCCACACCACCGCAAACCGGAGCGGCGTGCGGTGCGGAGTGATATCCGCCATATTAACTAACGCGCCAAACAAAAGTAACAGCATAGTTTGATCGAAGATATTATCTTCATTATAATTTCTAAACAGAATCGAACAGATCAGCGATCGTCGAAATAATATTTTTAGGTACTAGTAGTATAAGTAACATTCACTTACTAACTTAATAGACCGAGAGCTACTCAAACTTAAATAAAGTCCTAGCTTTAATAAGAAGGTTAGTCGGATGTCAAGGACCTGGACAACAAAATAATTAAAAAAAAAAGTTTACTGTGATCAAACTTATAGGCATTTGGCACCAAAACCCAGAACATTCACTTTTAGAGCTTTCGTCGCGCGTGTAAAATGATAATTTTATGCAAAAATCATGTGTGACTAAATTGTTCTTCTTTAAAAGTTATATAAAAAAGTGAGCCGTTATCTTAGCTACCTCTTAAGGATTACTTACTGCAACCCTTTTTATGATAATTTATAGTTTAAAAAATACATTATTTGCAAAGGTGTCATTGTAAGTGTGATTGTATTTATTTAATAAGTAGTTATTGAAATTGTTTTTAGTATTTAACTGTAAACAAAATTTCTATTAGTATCATTTCAACCAATATCTTAGAAGATAAAAAAGCAACTAAACACCCGTATCACCGAAGAAATAGGCTAAGAAGAACCAGAGCACCCAGGACCAGCTGAAGACACTAAGCCCGGCATAGTGGTAGGTGGCAAACCCTCTCCAATTCAATCCCAGGCTACGACATTTTTATTAAAAAATTAAATTAGGTCGAACCCGGGACCTCTTTTTCCTCATAAGAAGCTCTTCTGAGCATCTTCTTCGACATTACAATCTAGCCTATAAAGTAATGAGTAAATCCAATGTTACTTAATCTTGTAAGCTACAGTCTCTAAGTATAAGTCCATCAACTTTTTCTTACTATCTCTAAACTTCCATTAGTATCTTAAACTTAAAACACTGTCATTTGATTTAAGCACTAGTTACACAACACCATGTTAGTTAATACGGCTTTGTCCTTTTTAGCCTTCTCGTTATATCTGTGATATCGATGAGCTGGAGGACAGGACCTCCTGAAGTCAAGTGAAACACCATATCACTAGATTACCACTAGGCAATTTAGGAGATATCATTAAAAAAAAATCCGCAACAAATTAATGAAGATAGCGTGCGTATGTGATATAAGTACTGACTGTCTCCTAATATATGTTTCTAGTATATACGTAACGTACGTGATACACATAACCTAAGATAGAATTTTACGTTATGTGTATTTCATAATGAGGAAATTTGTCTACTTAATTATCATTTTATAGCATAAAAAAGATTGATCAACAACAATAAATTGTAGAATTGTCGTATAATTTTTGACCGATTTTTAGTAGGTAGGTTAGGTTCACTTACATCCCACTTGACTTAATGAAATCCGAATTAAATAAATACTAATAAAAACGACGGGTTGCACTCCGGGAGTGCCGGCAGAACTGAAACCTTGAATATTTTAATATATGTATTATAATATATAAAAAATAAACGTTGAGCATTTTTGATATTTTGAAATAGTTAGGGAATAATTTTGAACGAATTGCTTTAATTATCAGTATAAAATTACTATTATTTATGTGGTAGAATACAATATTCACTGAAAATTCTCATTTAACTTTGAGAGAGATAGTCGCCGAACTTTCTCTATCTCACGAGTAGCCACTGGAACTGGGCCCAAAAGACCTAAATTGTCTCGAAAACCTCATCACAGGAGAGTCGCCGAGGACATGCTAGCCGATAATTCCGACCGCCATTCACGAAAAGCATCGTCACTATTGACGACACGTTGGTTTTAGAGCTTGACATACAAACTAGTCAACGAGCTTCGGAGTGGCGACTTCCAACTAAACCGCATTCCAAAAAATCACACCTAACTTGTTAAAAAGTCAGTCATGTTATTGTTGTTGTGTATGTGTTTTCTTTGACTGTCACGGTGTTGTCATATCAAATAACAATAAAAAATAACGAAATAATTTAGATGCATATGGTAAAAACGAATCATAATTTCAAATTCTTTTTTATAAAATTTTCAAGTCGTATAATAAAATTCAAGAAATTACGAAAATATTTAAATGTTATAAAAAATGCACATCACAATATTAGGTAGGAATAATTAAATATTTTGTAACAGCTTATTTACATATATTAAAATAAAAATATAGCGCAAGTAAATAAATAATTTTCATTGCAAATTAATTAAATTTATTAAACGCCAGCACTTAGAAACGTCAATTTAAATTAATTTATCATTAAGTCACAACTGTGAATGGAATAGTTTCTGAGTGTTGTTGTATGAGTAAGCAATGTTAAGTCGTTAAATTTTACCATGACCACGAAATAATATATGACTACTGGTCGCCCATTGGTCGAAATTCGATCATAATAAATTATAGTATCTTGTTGATAAGAACGCCATCTTCATTTCTCAAGACCAACTACTTTGTTTCCAAACTGTATGTTTATAGTTTGTGCGCCATCTGTCATCTTTTATCGTTATCATCAATATATTTGTTTGTGTGTGTCAAATGCATGGTAGTACGTGTAATGTTTTATTTTTGAATTAATGCACTTTATAAACATTATCATTAAAAAATATTAGCGTTCTGCGTTAGCGCAATTTTCGTAAAAAGGGTTCCAAAGATTTAGCTTCACGTATTAATGTATAGATTTAGTGGACTAGAAGTTTGGCGCGATCACTATTTTTAATGAAAAAAATGTAAGAAAAAGCTATACGCATTAACATCGTTGAAATGTTGACATATTCATAGAGCAACAAATATAAAATAACTATATTCTTAAAATTTAGGAAGCAACTGGGTAAAATTATTAAAAGCCTTGAAGGCTTCATAGAAAAACGAAGGTTTTCAGAGAAAATGTTTAAAAAGATTGCATTTACGTTCTTATTAACTATTTAATTTCGTTTATACATTTTTTATGACCAGCACGGTCTCCAATTTTCGGAAGAGATCCACAAACATTACATTTTTTATGACTCCTGCGGTAATGAGCTTCTAAGCTTCATAAGACCATAAAACTCTGTATAATACGGCATGACACAAGATAGCCCGCTATGGTTCTTCTGTTAGAAAAATCAAGCTTCGATCTATAGATACCAAAGATTTTATCGATTCGCCGTTGTTCAGTGGCAGGGATGTTAAGTATTTATGGTAAACACTACTGTCTAGCCTACCCTACAATTTACTTACTTATCTTATCTCTCACCAAATCCGTTACGTGATAGGTAGAGGTAGAAGTAAGTAGTCCTCTAATTTATGGATGTTTTTTCTCATTATTAGTCATATTTTATGTTAATTCAAATCTATACTGCCAACTCGGTCACTTCAACAAATATAACTGGTTTAGGTGTAGTAAACCAGTTTCATCTTACGTACAAAAATCCCGAAATTTTCGACAGATAAAAAATAAAGCTTTTGCATGATGTGCTTGCCGGTGAGCTGAGAGCACAGTTTTTAAAGTACGCGATCATTTATTACGGCTATATAAATTGCTAGAGAACAGCGGTGCAGGCAGTCTACGTTTTGATTCTTTAGTGCTCGGTATTGCATAAAACGTGGAACAAAAAAAGTGCGCGCGAAAAGTGTTTGTGACAAACAAATAGTTTCGTGTTTTTTGTGGAGATCGTTTTAAACTTGTAAGTTTTTTTTATGCACCCAACAGACGTTGTGCAGTTAACTATGAATTTTAAATTCTTAAATGTTCTAACCTGCCCCTCTACTTACTAAATGTTTATTGTTTTGTTTGTTGTTTTCTTCTGACAATACCTAACACAATAAAAAAAACAATTAGCGAGATTGGTCCATCCATTTGCACGCGATGCGATGGCCAAGGGAAATGTGGATTCCTTTTTATTTAGGTACCTAGATGTTTTTTATAATAGGTACGATACCTAATCGTCAAAAAATGGAAAAAAACACCAATAAGAAGGAAGGATAAGGAAAACAACCCCAGTTACTCTACTTAAAGTAGGTAATAGTTAATAGTGGAATATTTTTTTTAATAAATTAAATGAAGTTTTTAGATTTTAGAAAGGAATGTTATTCCCAATTTAATTAAACTTGTCATACAATAAAAAATATTTAAGCAAGCTTTTGCATTGCCTTGATACCTACCTATTGAATAGTACCTACCTATGCAAAATCTAAAAAAAAACATGTTTTTAAATATTTAGGTACAGTTTCCCAAAGCTCTGTTTTCTTAGTGAGTACCTAATTGGTACCTAAATGATGAGTGAATTTTGGTCGTATCAGAAACAATCTAGGTAGGAAATTAGGTATTAGGTATACTGGTATTTGTGAAACTTGGTTTTTCACCATCAGAGGTAATGCCAATATATTTATAAATAAGTCCCTTCACACACTGAGGATTTATTAAAAAAAAATAGAAATGAAAAGAAAACCCATCCGTGAAGTAGGTACCTAGCTAGCTAAGAACCATCTCAATCACGTCAACTTTCCAATAAAAAACTCTGTATTGAAATCAGTCCATTCTTTCAGAAGTTATGAGTTCATAGATAGACACACACACACGCACACACATACACACAGTCAAATTTATAAAACCCTTTTTTCTGCCGGGGATCATTAAAATTATAAAACAAACATTCTATAAAATTATGTCGGTCTTTTATATTAAAGCGGATTTAGTTTTTTTGCCAGAGTTTTTACATCATACCTATGATATTGGTATTCTACCTATGATATTGATATTGATATTATGAGGTATTATATATTATAATTTATTTTTAATTTCATTATTCGTGTGCTAGGCAATTTGTTAATTTATAATAATTATATACGAATAACTTTTGACAGAGGTCGTAAGCTGTAGGCTAAGTTATTTTTGGCGAAATGCGACTACTTTTAATGAGGAACAGGGGGGTTACCATAAGGAATGAGCTCTTAATGTAGGATCATTTCAATAATACTTATTATTATCAAAGAAAGACAAAATATCGTTACTTTTAAGCTATGATCCATCAGCCACATCCTAGTTCCTAAAGTCCTTGTTATCAAATTCTTGTCATCAGAAAATATGAACAGGGGGGTTACCATAAGATCTTAAAACAGTATTATTTCAACAATACTAATGGCGTAGGTATACCATAAGGTTGCTTATAAAAGCGGACATTTGGCAAGATGGAAATAATACTGCTATAAGTGTTCATGGTAGGGCCCCTCATCATCTTAAGCGATGTTGTTAGATCAGGGTAAGTGATGAGCCCCATCTACCCACTCGCTCCCAGTGGTCTCGCCCTGGTGACAGAGTGGGGAAGGCTGGCTGTCTATTGTTATATAAATAGAAATTACAAAAAAATCAATATTGGAGTAAAACGTTATTAACAGCAAGTTTTATTATTAGTTGACATAAATGTTTTTTGGAAATCCACTAAAATGTTAAAAAAAACAGTAAATGTATTTTTTATGACATTGGAAGGCGAACAAGCAGACGACTTTCCTGATGGTAAGTAATTCACGCCGCCTAGAGACACCAATGGTGGTAATGGTACGTTGCCAACCTGAGGCCGGGATGCTAGGCCTCGAGCAAAAGTAAGTTTACCGGCTACCTTACCCTCTAAACCGGAATACGTCATGACGTTAAGGTGGCAGGAATAGGTAAGGCGGTGGTACCAATCCGGGTGAGTCGCTGCGAAACTCTACCACCTACGTTATATATCTAGTTATTAATTATAAATAAAGTGATAAGAGTGAGTGGAATAATAAAAGTGAAGTTATTGTAATAAAAGTGGGTGTCGATGTAGTTTTGTGATTTATATAAATGTGAATATCTTGTATGGCTGTTGAAATTTATTTGAATCTAGGTTCATGTAGCATTCCGGCTTCTAAGGCGGTTAGTAGTTCAATGACCAATTAACTAAGCAACAACTTATGAAAAAATATTAAAAATTCAACAGAGATTTATTTTGCGCATTTCGTAATTTAGTTAATTATTACATAAGGAACCTAGTTATTTAATAGATAATAGTTATTAAATTGGTGTGGAGATGTGACAACCCCTTCGCCCACTAGTAAGATTTTTATTTATTATTATTTATTTTAATTAATTAAGTAAGTAATTTAGATTTCTAGATTATTCCACTTGTGCAGTCAATCTAATTAATTCGGATTGGTAATAGTTAACATCTTTTGCCGCCATTGTCATGTTCCTGATTGAAGAGTTCATACATAAGGTTTAGTTTCCGATCCTTAAAAATTAAAAAAAGTAAAAGAGTCTTCCATCTTCAATTCAGTATCCCCGAAAAGTTAGACAGAGGTACTACCGGGGCAAGCACGATTAGCAGAAGGTACTACTTTGTGCTACAAAATTGATAGATGGCAAACCTTTCGCCAACCTGGATGAAACTACATTTATATTAGCAAATTGAAGTAACTCATTTTGAATTGTTCGGCCCGAGAATTGAACTCCAGACCTCATTTAGTTAACGCCAACACCGCAAGACTGGACGATAGAGAGATCTGTAAATATCAAAGAAGTAAAATTTACGCAAGATTCTAACCATCCCGACTTTTTTGACAATGTAACATTGCCATCATTGATATCCACCGCCGAAGTGTTATATTATTATCATCGGTAGTTCTATGTACTTGCTTGTCTTCCAACTTCTTCAAAATATCGCCCCGTTGGTCGAGTGGCTAGCGTACATGCCTAACTACACCGACCAACCGTTAGGCTCGGGTTTGATTCCGGACGGGGGCAGGCATTTTTGTGACGAACATTCAGGTGTCTGCATTTCCGGGTCTGGGTGTTTATTTAATTTATTCTGATACATATTTAAGTATTTCTATGTATTAGTTTCGTTGACTAGCACCCATAATACAAGCATTTAATTTGCTTACTTTGGGGTTAGAGTCAATTTGTGTAGCTTGTCAAGAGATATTTATTTATTATTTATATGTAAGAGTGAAATAGACATCGTATTCTCCAAATTCCTAAGATTTTAGTTCACATAGTTGATAGTCGAATTCTAAATAGTACTCTCAAAATTTTGATTTTTTTGGATAAAAGAAGGTACTCGGTAAGGTAAGAAAAAAAACTTTTGGTTTATTTACTGCCGAATCATCAAATTATGAAGTGACCTTCAAGAGTGTTTTCCGCTGACATCGACATATTCAAGAAGGTATCAACAATCTACTTTTATAGTTCAACTATGTTCTTGAAGCTAGGGTTGGTACTTTTACAGTGTTAAAAATTGGGACAACTGAATAATCAATACAGAGGGTTAAATTTAGATTTAATTTAAACCCAAGTAACAGACATACACATTTTTGAAGTTGAAATAATTTGTTTGCTTGTAGTAGGGTTAGCTACATCTCGTCTTTACGTGTGTAAAAAAACTATTACACACACAATCATATATGTTATAATTGGGCCAGTTATGCCAAACTATATCAACCCACAAATTGTCAAAAAATGAGTTACTTACACCCAACTGATCAGAATTTGTATATATATTGCTAATCAGCAGAAGCAACCCATCCTACATTTGACACAAAAGTAGCTATGAACCAAGCCACACATAAAGACTAAGTCTAAAACAAATCTGCTATAATGATCCAAAAATTGTGTTGAACCCTTGATAATTTGAATAAATACCAATTGACTTTGGGTTAATTAATTTAATGAAATATTTTAAGACAAATACTGATAATAACAATAAATTAATATAGATAGTAGAACCACGTGAAATTACAAATCTAACTTTAGATGACGTTTTCTCGATTTCAACTTTATGCAGTTGGTACATTTTGGCAAAACTCGGTCCAATTTATCCATAAATTGAATGATAGTAGTAATTTAAATCTGAATGCCCTAGAATAATAAAAAGCAAACCAAGCAACATAATATATCCTGGACGCTACGACAAAGGTAAAGCCTAGTGTGGAGTCCGCTGGAAATGCTAAATTTAAATTTTTCGTAGCCAAGTCTTAGAAATTTTAAAACCAATAAGTGCTAGTAATATAAAAACTCGATAATATACAGGTATGAATGGATCTACTTTCAGAAACGTCACGGCTACGGTTTCAGGTAGTTTTGTAACGGTAATGTTTTTTTATTTGTCATTTATTTAAAATTTGCACTACAATCTACAAAGGTGCAATTAATTTTACATGGCATTCTCTACCAGTCAACTTCATTTGAAATATTAATTAAATAGGGGTGCATGGAAAAAACATTCACATAACATTTTCAAACTCACTATACCTAACTTTATTTAGTGTAATAAATACACATAAACACACGTAACAACAAAAATACTTCGGATAATTTATCAAAATATTACATAAAACATATAATCTGTAAACATGGTCATTCTACATATATAAATATTATTATTACTGGGCCTTTACCATGAGTTTAAGGCATGTCAAGTTTACTATACTAGCTACTGTCTCTGTAAATTATTTGTATGAAAACTTTGAACAGCGCCTCTATTGGTAACTAAGGGAAACAAATTTTTGGAACAAGTGTCATAGATTTTGACACGTAAGTTACCGGACGTACAAAATACATAAATTAAACAATTATTAAAATGTAGTTATCTAAGATAATATTATTTCATATGTATATAATACATTTTTGCAAATAGTATATATTTTAAACCAGGATTATCCCGGAAAAATCGGGACGGGTGGCAAACTTATTTGAAACTTACCTAACAAGAAATAATTTTAGAGTGGCAGACACTTGTTTCAAACTAGAATTAGAATCAGCTCTTTTTC
>NJDC01002224.1:98373-122442 GCA_002245475.1 Calephelis virginiensis | reverse complement strand
CATCGAAAGTCATAAAAAATCATTGCACGAAAATTTTCTCGGCTTAAATTCATTCTGACGTGCACGGACAATTTTCGATTTGCCGCCAAATCGTAAAACAAATGACAAATGAATGAAATGTATACTCAATATTATTGGTAAGGAGTTCTATTTTCAAAATTTAAACTTATTTTTTTAATATAATGCTTTTAAGTTGCCAGTTCTAAAAACTTTCAGTTTGGCCCTCGTATTGTGTACGGTCAGTTGCAAAATTATTTTATTAAGTTTACATACAGTTCCTAAGAAGAATTCTACGTCGTCTTTTGTATCTGATAGTAAATATGTTCACAGATTAGCTGTTTAGAAAAAACCTTAGTTGGTTAGAGAAAGTAGCCTATGCATCCCCAGAGTATATCTATCGACAGTTGCTACTGAGTAAAAAAATAATTTTAGCTTAAGTTTTTAGAGTTCAGCGTCAATATTTATATTTAGGTGAACTACTGTACATTTCTTGTTTACAAAAACTAGTGGTCACCGGTTGGTCGAAATCGAACCATAATAAATTTTAATATCTTTTTGATAAGAACGCCATCTTTATTTCTCAAGACCAACTACTTTTTTGCAAACTGTGTGGTGCGCCATTTGTGATCTTTTATTGTTATCATCAATATATTTGTTTGTGTGCGTCAAATGCATGGTAGTATAATAAGCATTACTAAAACTAAAAATGTGCCAAATTTTGCTCCTCTTTCAGCGCAATTTTCAAAAAAAGGGGTCCAAAGTTTTTGCCTCACGTATTCATATAGATTGTTCATTTATATGTGAACTGAAGTGTTTACAGACTGTCAAAATTAACAATGAAAATGACTTTAATATCTACGTATTTAGAAAAGTCACTAGACTGTAAAACTTAGCTCATTTAAAAAAAAACAGACCGTGCTTAACAATACAAGTCGCTTGATAAATACTCGTAAAAAAGGCAAAGCTTATGTGTCTTATCTTACATTATACCATGTCATCATTATACCATGAGGAAAAAGTTTATGTTACAGATATACTATAGAGGAAAAATCCTAAGAGATGAATACAATGTGATTGAGGTAAATTGTGTGTAGTTCGTGTTTTGCCTGCGTATTAATTGAACCCATCGATATAATAGCTCATGGCATACTTTTAAACTAACTTTTAAAAAGGAGGACGTTATCAACACATAAAAAATATAGCATACTTAAATGTAATTTATTACTTTTGCAAGTCCACAACATTTTAAAAATGTTGTTTTTTACAAGTAGTTTGCTATCTATGTGTCCCACAGGTCAAATCAGTTAATGTCAACAAAACAAAGCAGCATCAATCAGCAAGCCTATTCCCATGACGAAGTGATGTTGCTTAAAGTTCACGATACAAGAAGTCTGGAGACACGAAGAAAAAGTTACGGACTTATGGCCAAACTCTGACGTCAATTATCTTTTAATCAGTTACCTATTTAGTCAAAATTTTCCATCCAAAATTATGATTTGATGGTTAATTAAACGTTAATTAACAATTCTGAGTGCCGCAACGGCCGCATTACGATAACATTAACTTAATAGAAGATGGGACACGATAATAAGGTAGTAATGAGTTTAGAGGCTTGATGGTATTTAATCTAGATTAAGAACCTTATCCGAGCGTCATATACATATTAATACAGGATGCCAAAACTTTGGACCCCTTTTTACGAAAATTGCGCGGACGCAGGAGCATAAAATTTGGCACACTTATAGTTTATGTGTAGGAGAAGTGCAGAACGCTAATGTTTTAAATAATAATGCTTATAAAATACATTAAATCAATAAATAAAACATTACCCACACTACCGTGCATTTGACTCACACAAACAAATATATTGATGATAACGATAAAAGATCACAGATGGCGCACCACACAGTTTGGAAACAAAGTAGTTGGTCTTGAGAAATGATGATGGCGTTCTTATCAAAAAGATATTAAACTTTATTATGTTCGAATTTCGACCAACGGACGACCACTAGTATATAAAAAACAAGAGTTAGGTCTTTTTTCTCGTAGTGCTATTTCAATGTAGATCAAAGTATTGTAAACGCAAGGTCGACAAACGTAACAGTAAAATTGATATTAAGGCTAGAACCATTCAATGGTAGGTATTCTTTAAAAGTAATTGTGATCAAAGGCCAATTGGCGATTCTGATTAAAAAACGATCGTTTTATCTTAAACGAACTTAACTAAAAATATATATACGGTCATTTTAGAACGTTAGTTGGTGTCGGGGCGAAAATAGTATATTTTTTATGGGATTTCATTGAGAGTATCATTCTGTGTGGGTATTATGAATAATCTTTGAGAAATTGTAGGAAACCTTTAAATGGAATCATTTTGGTGTTGTAAAATAAACCTTTATTTTGCTAATTACGCGGATTTAGCAGAATAAAGGCTTATTTACATCTATAATTACGGATTTCCGCAAAGTAACGCCTGATTCAATAAAAAAATTGGTATTATTCAAATTTGCAATCACATATCATCATCATGTTTTCCAAATATAAAAATAAGTGTGAGACCTTTTTGATTAAAAGAAAATTTATGTCTATTTTCGGAGCTTTACTGTGTTAAAATCATAGAAAGTCTAATTTGGAGGTTATTTAAACTCACAAGTACAACATTACAATTATTTTTCCTGTCGAAAAAACTTCTGTGTTTGTCGTTGCCGTATTCCAGATTGAGAGGTTCATCAGGATATCCGTGTGCTCTTTGGCCTTGCAATTAAATAAAAAAATGTGGGCAGGTGATGTAAAGCATCCATTATCATCTAGATATATATAGATTATAGACTATATTATCGAGATAAGCATCCATTATAAAAGCTTTATCGTAGAAATTAAATCAACAGAGGATGTGCATCAGTAAGTAAGAGTCATTAAGTAATAATTTTTATTCTAGTATTTTTTTACACTAGGTATTGATCAAGGCGCAGACCAGCATTTCCTAATAGTGAGAAATAAAAGTATTAGAAGTCGTTTAGATTGACGAAAGAAAACGCTTTATTTTTAGAATAACATATTTTTAACTAGCCAACCCGTCGGACTTCGTTTACTTGTCACACAAAGCTTTTTGCCAATCCTGAAGTACCACAGTCCCCTTTAGTGAGTGGGATAAAAAAAATATTCGCGGAACATAAAATACGTCTTCCGGTCATCATCTTTCTTTGCGCTCAGTCCGTAGGTTTGGTGTGAATCGCGGTTATAATACAGACATTCAGGCAGATAAAAATGTGTTTTGCTGCCTCTTTTTAGTCACATCCACCCATTTTTTTAAATGTCTTCAAAGTACAGAATTCATGCAGTCTTATATATAGTCGTACAGATAGTTAGGTATATATAAATAGTGACCCAAGGCTGGGTTGTACAGCTTCTAGCGTCATAACTTTTACCAGCTACCCTAAAGTTTTAGTAGCTTGTGGACTGTCAATTGTATGGTGTTTACTAGCATTCACATCTAACGCCACCAACCATCCAAAATGTTTCTGATGGTTTGATTCCCGTTAGGGACAGACATTTGTGGCCAGTAAGGGCAGCGACATTATATCTTTTTTATATGATTGAAAGTCAATAGCAGGCTGATTTCCAATTACAGGTCACCTACAAATAGATACAAAAATGTTAATAACGTGTTTTAATCTGAAGTTTGGATGTTACAATTTATTAACTTTTCCAGAGATATTTATTTAATACTAGATGACTCAACAGACTTTATCCTGTCCGAACTATGAACTTTGAATTATTTTCATAAGAACCTTCTCCTAACAATAAGCAAATTTTGTCCATTCATTTAGCGAAATGGGGATTAACTTATATATGTAAATATAGGTATGTTACATAAATTACAAAATAGTCCTTAAATAATATAATATAAAAATCAATTAACGCCCAACTAAACGTATGTGGAATGTAGCTAAGAACCATCTCCTCATGCTAGCTATCACACAAATAAGTGCATCAAAATTGGTCCAAAAGTTATATAGGCAGACACACACAAGGTCAAACTTAAAATACCCCTCTTTTTCTGCCTGGAGTCAAGATCTAACTCAATCCTTAAAAAATACAATATTTACCTCAAACAGTTTCAACAAATACTTTTTAAAGGCAGCGAAGGATAACACAACCGGTTGGATGCGTCTATTGCATGAGTGATAAAACATGTAGGGGATCGAGATGCAGTTATTTAGGGTTGCCACTTGTTTTCACACACTTTTTTCTTTGACAGGTATATCATATATTGATTTAATAAATTCGTGGATTTGCTGCGAGCGTTGTGTGTATGTGTATGAATTCTCACAGACACAGTAAACTAGTTGAAATTTTCTAAAAAGCCACGTTACCAAGAGACCTCAGCGCTTCAAGGTAGTCAAGTTCCTCACGTCCTTTACCAGGCTTGTCGTAACACTTTCCACACAACGCAGTAAGAAGCATTGATGGTTTTTCTGGAGACAATAGCCTCAACATTTTTGTCTAAAATAGGAAATAATTTACTAAAATGGATACAGGGTAAAAATTGAAAAACGCCAGTTTAACAGTATAAATAGAAGATTAATACTAGCTATCTTTCAATTTCCGAAAGACATAATTTATCAAATCCCGATACGGCGATTGATGAACTTCTAAAGATCTTGTAAAACTTACCTCTGATTTTTATAACAGCGTATGTGAATAGTAAGCTTACTTATTGTGTTTAGGATATTAATTTCCAGATTTGACATCTGGGTTTCAGTTCCCACTTCGCTATTCGAATAGTTTTATTTTTAACTTCCGTATGTTTTATTCTTTTTAAACCGTGGAATTTTAGACTGTTACTATTAAACTTGTTTAGATTATATTTTCATTTTCTTTTAAGCTAAGCTTTTCTTTCTTACGAAAAAATATTTAAAATCACATTTGCCATAAATTACCACAATTGAATCGGGCAAACAACATTAAATGTCGGTGTTCTATTCCTGCGAGGTTAAGTAGGCTTGTAATATTAATGTTTATCATACCACTCGGATATCGTCTGCTTGTTTGTCTTCTATACAAATAGACGAATGAGAAAATAGATTTGAGCAGATTATAGGGTCTTCGAATGTAAGAGACAAACGTGAACCATAGACACTGTAGATATTACAGCTGTCGTTGTCCTACGTGTCCTATGTCTCAATTAATTAGAAACTACGTAAGATTATACCTATTATGAATAAAACTTGTATTGTATTACATTTAATTAAAAAAAAACACTTGGTATGAATGAAAACTTTTGAAGTAAAAGTATGAAATTGTTAAGTCAAGTACCAGACTAGTTCATGTCAAAACTTTTTTTCAATCGACACAAAGACAAAAATCCAAAATAAAAGTTATCGACAGTGACAGCCCTAGAAAGTTGCAACAACTAGGGTTCATTACATCGTCCTGTTCTACCACGCTTCAAATAGGCTTCCAAAGTACAACGTCCACAGATGGCCTTGGTGCAATGTGTATTTTATTAAGCGAATTATGTATTAAAAACCTGACCACGATTAAGTCCAAACAAGTAACATAAATAACCCGTGCCTTGAATGACAAGAAAAGTATTAAAACCGAAAATAAATAACTTGAGAACATATCACCAGATTTACTTAGATTTTTTTGTTATATTTACAGATAGATATGTACTTGATTAGGAGGAGCGATACATTTTTTGATTATTGGAACAATTAAAAT
The DNA here is from genome assembly GCA_002245475.1 of Calephelis virginiensis. Lineage (NCBI taxonomy): Eukaryota > Metazoa > Arthropoda > Insecta > Lepidoptera > Riodinidae > Calephelis > Calephelis virginiensis. The sequence goes on along the minus strand of NJDC01002224.1, from coordinate 116,715 downwards.
CTTAATTTGGTTTTTCTGAAACAGGTAAACACAAATAGGCAGTATAAAAAGATATCTGATAATCGGCAACATCATATTTTGTTTAAAAAACTCATGATAATTATTTCCTTGTTGTGTTGATTTCTTAAATTTTAATGTTTTAAACAAGTAGATTCCCAGGGCCAATCTAGCCATGGCTTTAGGTTCAAGACCACCAGTGATAGCAAAAGGGCATTTGAAAAGTTATGAAGGTTTTTTACAACTCTACACGAGTAGCGTCAATTGGAATATGTATCCACAGGTACCCACAGGTACCTTCTAAATTAAACGCTGGTGTTGTATTGTAATATATTTTAATATCTTGTCGATAAGAACGCCATCTTTATTTCTCAAGACCAACTACTTTGCTTTATAAATAGTTAGTGCGCCATCTGTGATATTTATCGTTATCGTCAATATATTTGTTTGTGTGTGTCAAATGCATGGTAGTAAGTGTAATGTTTTATTTTTTGCATCAATGCACTTTATAAACATTATCATTAAAAATATTAGCGTTCTGCACTTCTCCTACACTTAAACTATAACTATATACTCCTCCATCAGCACAATTTTTGTAAAAAGGGGTCCAAAATTTTTCGTTACGTATTGATTTTATGATATCGTAAGCGTAAAAAATACGTCACTTAAAAACGCCGCACAAGGTTGAGCGAAATTCAATTTTGCAATTGTAGTAATATTTACCAGTTACGTATTGGAATATTACTAAAAATCAGGTTCTAAAAAACTGTTAAAACAATTTTTTTTCTCATAAAAAACCAAAAATTTTAATACCTACCTGCATTACCTATTGGTAATTTTGATTTCCTGCTGCTGCTAGTAGGTCTCCGTGAATCTAAGCTCAATCTTTCCCTTCATTATTTTATTGAAATAATCCTAATTTTGTACTCACAGTATAATTGCGTTTTTCTATTTGATTCAATTCGAAATTTGGATTCATCATATTTTTTGAATAACTATATAACTTGATGCTTTGTCGGTGTGGTATAAGTCTGTAGTCTAGCTATGAAAATAATGGAATTATTTTACCATTAACTACTATCCGTGTATTCAAGTTTTAAGCACTCCTTAGAAAATACATTAAGAATCTGGATGTAAGCTATCGTTTTTTTCAGTTGTAACTTGTGACAAAAGCGAAAAGCCACTTTTTAAAAACCTTTTGAAATCTTTTATTCATTTTTTGTAAAGCGTTAAAAACTGTGGCACGTAATTAGCTACCTTAATTATGTAAAGTATATTTAGTTCCTGAAAAATCGGTTTGCATGTTTCTGATGGAGTTAGGCCATTATTGGCCCTAATATATTTTTTTCTGAATATTGAAAGCCCTATTTCGACCACAGGGCGACCATTTAAGGTTAATTGACCATTTAATTCCGTCTTATTCAGATGTTTAATTTCTGTCAATATCTATTTAGTTCAATATAGATCATACGACCAAAGTGTACACGAATTTAAGCCTTATGTATAAGTAAGTTAAGTTAATATTTGTTTTGTATTTATCTATTGAGATATGTAGTCATGGCAATCATCTTTGGCGGAACGTGAGGTGAATCAGAACAGTAAACTTTCTGTATATTGTTGTAAAATATGTCGGTGATGGATTAGTTTAGGAATGCAACGACCCCATTATAGAAGAGGAGAATCATACATAATCAAATAGTACCTGGATGCCCGAGCTTTGCTCTGTATTTTTTAGCAAACACTCATTGACTTCGTGTCACTTAACAACGCCATCTGCTGGAACAACTTTATTGCTCACAAAAAATAGTATTATTATTCGCCAATAGATATCAGGAGGAGTCATATTTTACAGTTTACACACGAATAAAATTTTCAGTATAAACACGAATAAAATGAAAAAGATCTAAAATTGAAAGTAATTTTAAAAATGATTCCTAGCTAGATCTATTTATCGCCCCCGAAGGGTATGTAGGGACATACTAAATTTCATGAAAATCGTTGGAGACGATTTCGAGATTCCAATTATATATTTATATATATACAAGAGTTGCTCATTTAAAGGTATAAGATACAGATAATCATATAAAAAAAATAATCATATAATATATGTAAAATTTAGAAATTTGGTTTGGTTGAGTAATGATCGAGTCGTTAACTACTCTTAAGGGACTCGTAAGTCGTAACTAACATGGAAGAGGAGGTAAAATAATACCTACTAGGAGTTAAGTTTAACCTTTATACTTAATCCATAGACTTAATCAGTCTTATTATGAATCATAGAGAAAAGTACTCCAATCTTTAAGTAAGTAGACAGTACAGTCCTCTGTCACAGTGTAATATTGGTAAATTATAATGGCAGCTTAAACCTCAGAGTACTTTAGTCCATGTTTATTAACAAAGGCCATTACTGCCACCACTAATTTAGTGTATTAATTAAAAAGTATCTTGACGTCCTTATGTATATAGGCAGAGGCATAACCAGGGGACCGACGAAGACACTGTCACTATCAAATTATGGGACTTGGTGTCTTCGGCTAGTCGTGGGTGCTCTGGTTGTGCCATGGCCTACCTCTTCAAGGATATGGGCGTGAAGATACATTTTTTAGGAGAGCTGTATACTAGTTCGCTAACCTCCCACATAAAAAAAATACTACCATCTCGACGTCAGTCTTTAAAATTGCTAAATGTCATCGTTGGGGTAGGAAAGTGGAGAGGTCGTTAAGGCCGTTAAGTCTACCAACGCCTCATATCCCAGCTCACACACATACAAATCTCTGGTCTGCAGGCGACGTATATTTCTTATAAACAGGAAGTCCATCTAGGTAGTTGTTCGCCTTCTAATACATTTTGTACTGGGTCAAGTTAGTTTTATGGAATATTTTGATTGTTCAATTCAATGTCGTCATATTTTCTCGAGTTAGTATATTTATTTGTCCTACAATTCTTTTCTTTATTTATACTTCGTTTTGATTTGTATTTATTTGTTAGGTACGTTTAGTAAATGGGTTTTATGCTTGCTTATAATAATTTTATTTGTTTAAACTTATTTGTATTCCACATTAACATTAGATGTTTTTAAAAAAGATGTGAATTAGCCATCCAGCGCTCTGTATGTTAGTGGAAGACAATAATGAAAAATCTAAAATTAAGTAGATTTCACAAATTATTGTATCAATCAAAATGTATAAAAATTTCTACCGATTGAAAGTTTTATTCGCTACTCAGTTGGAAATGGCTGTCTATAAGAGGACAATTCACTTTGAGGTTGCTTTATAGGGGGTACAAGGCCGAAGGGTGAAATTTTAACTAATATTAATGTCTCGTATTAATGTATCTTACTAGGTGGTAGAGTTTCGCAGCGACTCGCCCGGATTGGTACCACCGCCTTACCTATTCCTGCCGCCATAACGTCATGACGTGTTCCGGTTCGGAGGGTAAGGTAGCCGGTAAACTTACTTTTGCTCGAGGCCTAACATCCGGACCTCAGGTTGGCAACGCACCATTACCATCTTTGGTGTCTCTAGGCGGCGTGAATTTCTTACCATCAGGAAATGCATCTGCTTGTTTGCCTTCCTATGACATAAAAAAATCTGTGGTGCAGAGTAATAGAAGCCAGTCAGAATATGCAAAAACATTTATTTTAAAAGCATGCCACGAATTACATAGGTATAGAACAGAGCTATTTGTTTCATTTTTAGTTTTGCCTATTAACCGGTGATTGAATTCAAGATGGTGCAGTGTTGAGGCAGAAAGTGTATACTGAATCGCAATGTAGAAATTTTGGAAGTGCTTTTTATAATGTAGCCATAACTTGTATTCAGAATAAGACTGGTTAGCATATTTGTTTGGATATAAGGTAGGTATGTTCACGCCCATATCCCCAAAGTGGTAGGCAGAGGCACAACCAGGGCACCCACGACTAGCCGAAGATACTAAGTCCCACAATGTGATAGGTGGCAAGCCTATCGCCAACCGGGCACATATCCTATTCCGAGCAACTTTTATTTTATTAGAAAATTGGAAAAACCCAATTTTGTTTTTGTTGCTCGACCCGGGAATCGAACCTGGGACCTCATGCAGTCAAGTCCGACAACAGAACCGCTAGACCACAGAGGCGATATATAAGGTAGGATACTATAAAATAGTTGGATATAGCATTATACCCAAACTGATATCCTCAAACTAAAATAAAATCGAGACATTTCAGCGTTTGTAAGACAAAAAAACTTTGAAATCATTATAATTTTGCAATCGCTTATCAAGGAATACGTATTTTTATTATAGCGCTACCAATTGTTGGCATCCCTGAGTGAAGTACCTTTTTACTGGCAACACTGAGCCAAATTGTGTGTGGATTAATTAAAAATCAACTGGCCACTTTTGCTCGAACCATCGACTACAAGGACGATAAAAAAGGGCTGACAGAATAATGGCGTTTAGAATATATAAAAATAATTAAAAAAAAAAGTATCTTCACGCCCATATCCCCGAAGAGGTAGGCAGAGGTACAACTAAGGCACCCACGACTAGCCGAAAACACTAAGTCCCACAATGTGATAGGTGGCAAGGCCATCGCCAACCGGGCACATTTCCAATCCCGACCAACATTTTTTTTTAAATTAGGAAATTGGAAAAATCCAATTTTCTTTATGTTGGCCGACCCGGAATTCGAACCCAGGACCTCATGCAGTCAAGTCCAACACCCGGACCGCTAGACCACAGAGGCGAAAAATAATTTGTATTATTAATATAGTATTTAATGGTTATAAGGGTATATGTTGATTATTATATTAATTTGCGTTATATACGTTATTTAAATATCCTCCTAAAAATATTGCTTACACAATGTAGGTATCTCTTCAGAAGTCAAAATCCTAGTTATTTCCTAAAACATAATTTTCTGTCAGTTTCTCAAGATTGAGCGCCGAAATTGAAATTCTCAGAGCTACATTTTTATTGCTTTGTTATTATTGTCGCCGTTTTCTAGGTAAAACTCTCAAGAAACCCCAAACGTCACACGAGCGACGTTGTTTATTGAACCTGCGGGGCTAGAACGAACACTTTCGTCTCGGCACGATCGCGTCGTTTCGCTTGGACGATGCGTCTCCTTTCAAAATGTCAACGTTTCATAAAAAGCTAGAATAATCAAAACTTCCAAGCGATGTCGTGAAGACGTTGAACAATGACCGAAATTGAATGAAAAAATTTAAATTTTTATCTATGGAAACGACGTGAAAAATGTCAAAGGTTGCCGTCAATTTCTTTTTAAAGTATCTGGCATTAGCTAGCCAAGCCCATTCAAGTAAAAAGTTTTTAATTAAACTACTTAAATAAGAACAAATATTTAAAAGATAAGATCAAACTTTATTGATGATTTTAGAATATGCAATTGCAATTGGAGAACGCAATAATAAGGTACCAATGTGTTAATGATTTGACTTAATACGTTCATATACATTTCTGCTCCGTAGTATCACTACACTAATATTAATACCTTCCAAAAGTAGGTAGCCAAAAAAGGTCAATGATTAAGAACTACAAAACAACTAGCCATTAAATGATATCCCTAAACATGACACATTAACGAACGGAATGAAAACATAAAATAGAAATTGTCAAATGTTGTTTCTAGAAAATAATAGAAATAAAACTAGTTTTTTTTAAGTTAGATTTGAATTAAAACTCAACATATATGTCAAGCAAAATCATCCATTAGTGAGCATCTAAGGGCCCACGGTTTGCATGCTGTAAAAGTTTGCCAGAATTATACTGATGAAGAGATAGAAGGAGCGAAATGAAAATGAATTTGTAGTACAGAAAATTTGTAAAGAACAAAGAAGACAAGAAAGGAAATACTTAATTAATTACAATTTCGTAAAAAATAATTATGAATACATAGGAAACGTGACTGACCATATGATTAGTTCTAGAAACGTGGCATACAAGGCGAACGCAGACAAAACGAACGTTCGTTTCGTTTCCAAAACGAATTCGTCTTTCAAATCTAAGGATTGAGCACTTTATTCTACGAATTTCTAACAATGTCATTCATTCGCTAACATTTCATGACGTACTATCGTCTATCGCCGACGTTACGTTTTGTTTCGCATATATGTTCTACGTTTTTTGAGTTTGACATTTCAATGCGGGCCAAAACGAAACGTTCGTGTCAAGACGACGGTGTTCATTCTAACCCCGCAGGGCAGTTACCTGTCAAATGACGTGTTTTATATTTGCTATCTCCAGTGACCAACAGAAATACAGTAGAGATAGTAAACACAAATGACGTCATTTGATGTACACTTTTGCAGTTTGAGTTGGCAAATACATAATCACCTCCCAGCGGGGCTAGAATGTACACTTTCGTCTTGGCACGATCGCGTCGTTTCGTTTGGACGATGCGTCTCCTTTCGAAACGTCAACGTTTCTTAAAAAAGCTAGAATAATCAAGACTTCCAGCGATATCGTGCAGACGTTGAACAATGACCGAAATTGATTGGAAAAATTGAAGTTTGTCTCTATGGAAACGACATAAAAAGTGTCAAAGGCTTGGCGTCAATTTCTTTTTTCAAGCATACGGCTTTAGCCCTAGATTATAGTTATTGTAGCAAAGAGTTTGTAAGTATCCTACTTAAAAAAAATCCAAATTTATGAAACATTGTTTGCCGTTGACGTGTTCCGGTTCGGGGGGTAGGTAGCTGATAAACTTATTTTTGCTCGAGGACTAATATTCCGGTCCCAGGTTGGCAATGCACCATTACCTACCACCTTTAGTGTCTCTAGACGGCGTGAATTTCTTACCATCAGGACATTCGTCTGCTTGTTTGCCTTCCAATAGCAAAAAAATAAATAAACAAATTAAGTAGCAATTCGTGATACTCAATAGATAGAAAACTGGAGGAGCAAAAAAATAACTCGTAATACAAAAAACGTAATAAGAAGAAAGAAAACAAGAAAATATAAAAAATAAAAATTTAATCAAAACGAAATACTTAATAATTTAAAATTACGTGAATAATAAATATGAACATACGATTAATTCTAGAAACGTGGCATACAAGGCGATCGCAGGCAAAACGAACGTTCGTTTCGTTTCCAAAACGAATTCGTCTCTCAAATCTTAGTTTTGGACACGTTATTCTACGAATATCTAACAATGTCATTCATTCGCTAACGTTTCATGACGTACTATCGTCTATCGCCGACGTCACGTTTTGTTTTGCATGGATGTTCTACGTTTTTTGAGTTTGACATTTCAATGCGGGCCAAAACGAAACGTTCGTGTCAAGACGACGGTGTTCATTCTAACCCTGCAGGGCAGTTGGTCGCACTGTACCTACTGATGTTTATGATCGTATTTAAATATCTCATGTATTTTTATTTTAGGTTGACTTCTGAGAACGGCAAGAAGTTTCCAAATAAAACATTAGTCACACCTTAAATAATTAATAGTTTAACTTTTAATACAACAAATCTAGTAGTACCTTGACATGTTGACACCAGTTTTTATTATATTATTTGATATTTACATTCGTAGTTTGACGAATTTGTATATATTGCGATATATAAAAAGGTTTTTGTTTTACGTATTTAGCTGACACTCTTGTGTGTTTTTAATTCGTTGCTCACTGCCAGCTGCTTTTATGTTTTTTATATAGAGATTCTTTAAGCGCATAATTTTCTGCTGTACTCTTCATCTAAAAATATTTTTTTGGTATACAACGACATAACATATTTTTATAAAAAAGCCAAAACTGAATACATAAAACAAATACCTTTTTTACATGTAACTAGCCGACTCGGCGAACTTCGTATCGCTTAATATTAAAAGTTACTAACAGTTTGTATGGATTAAATAAACCCATTTCCCATTTTACCTATATTTTCGCCTCTGTGGTCTAGCGGTTATTGTTGGATTTGACTGTATGAGGTCCCGGGTTCGAGTCCCGGGTCGGGCAACAAAAAGTAAATTGGGTTTTTCTAATTTTCTAATGAAAAAAAAAACGTTGCTCGGGATTGGATATGTGCCCGGTTGGCGATAGGCTTGCCACCTATCACATTGTGGGACTTAGTATCTTCGGCTAGTCGTGGGTGCCCTGGTTGTGCTTCTGCCTAACCCTTCGGGGATAGGGGCGTGAAGATGATTTTCCCGGTTTTTTCTTAAAAACCTTTTCCGGACAGTGACCAACTAAACAAAAAAGTATTAGTAAAATTGGTTCCCCCGTTTGGGCGTGATGACCATAAGGAATTTTATGTCTATAGATATAATATGTAATATTCGCCTCTGTGGTGTAACGGTTCGGACTTGACTCCTTGAACCTTGGACGTTCAATTTCCAGGTCTGGCATAAAATAATAGAAGATGTGTACTTTCAATCTTCTAATAAAAATACCGTTTCCCGGGATTGTATATGTGACCGGTTAGCGATAGGCTTGCCACTTATCACAATGTGGGATTTAGTGTCTTCGACTTGTCGTTGCTGTGCCTCTGCCTACCTCTTTAGTGATATGGGCGTTAATATTCTTTTTTATAAACATAATTATGGATCTTTCCATATGATTAAAACGCTAAATTAAATATTAGTACAAAAGATCGGCCTATTTGTAACTTTTTAAGTCATTTTTTCAGCCCGATTATCGTGTACCTAACTCTGGTTAGAAACTACGTACTTAAATACTGTTGAAATTGTACCTACTGAAGAAACATATAGCTACTATTTATTAATAGGACATGTGGAGATCATGTCATTAAGCATTAATAATTATAAAAAACTAGATGTCCCGGCGAACTTCGTTCCACCCGTTCAAATTGTATGGGGAAAAATAAAATATTGTTTTTCCCATTTTCTCTACAATTTTTTTTCTGCTGGCAATAACTAAAATACCAAAAAAAAATATCCAAATCGTTTCAGTTTTGGTTCAGTTACTCGGAAGTTATGGGCTTACCAACACATTTAGCAATTAATTTTTATATGATAACATGGTGACTACCTACCCAACAAATTGCAGTGAGCAAGAAGTTATTATATGTTTAATGTTTAATATATGTTTAATGTTCAAAATTTTTGGTCGTCGAATTGACGAAAATTGAGTTCAAGGTCATAGAATAATAAAAGAGTGATCTCAAGTTCCTTTCTTCCTTTAAAAATACGACTTTACCTTGGGAAATATTATTGGTTAATGTTATTATTTATTTAATAGATAAGTGAACATTATGTAATTAGATACACAATTTATTACAACTACAACCTTTTATGTGCCAATTGCATTTGCAAATAACCTTTTTTTAGCGCTTTTATTGAAAAACTAGCCGACCTAACGGACTTTGTATAGTCTGACATTAAAGTTGCTAAAAGTTTAGGTATATGAATTAAAAAAAGCATTGGTTTCCCATTATCTTAACAATTTTACCGGTTTTGCATTTGATCCTGACAAATACTAACAGAACAAAAAATATTAACAAAATTGGTCTATCCGGAGTGATGCCATGACCATGCGAAATGGAGAATCATATATATAAATAGGTATATGTACAGAGGCCAATAATGTTTAAAAGTAAAAAAAAATTGCAATGAACTATTTAAATGTAATAAAAATTGATTATTTTTTAATTTTTTATTGTAGAGGGAACGTAAACGAGTCAAGTTTTTTCGAAAAGTGATTGTAACTACAATTAATTTTTCGTATTTTTACAAGTTTTTGAAGCTCTTACATAATACCGGGAAAACACATTTTAATTTTGAAGGACATTTTAGTTATAAATGTGAGTATAAATCCTGTCTGGCTAGGTTTGGACACGGTGGTAGTACGAGGCAGAAAGGTAGCCTGTAGCCGATGAGTTTGTTTTGCCGTTTTTTCTACTGACGTGATAGGTTTGGAAGCGGAGGTAGTACAAGGCAGAAAGATTAAAGTAAGTAAGTAAATTTAATTATAGATTTGAAATGTTTGGTAGTAAACTACGAAACTGGTTATAAATATAAGTAATTTGCTTAAAAGTTAAAGTATACTTACGTAATGAAACATTTTTATATATAAATGTTAAAATATTTGGCCACCAAAATGTGAAACGTAATCTTAGCCCCCGGAGACATCCATCTTATTACAAAAAAAAATGCTCGTTGGACACACGTTTAACTAAACATTTATTAAAATTGGATTCTCAACCAGTAACTTTGAGGTTTATCTTGTAAGTTTGTTAAATATCTCATTACAAGTGATACTTAGGTATACGTTTGAGTACCTACCTATTATTTTTTTATACCTAAGTGTTAATTCGTCTGCAAGAAGTAGATATTATCAGAGGGTGGTGTCAAGAGTCTCCGAAACCGCGCGGTGTGTTTGTATTAAAGCATTCTGAATGTGGGGTAAGCCCGACAGGTTTGTCAGGATCGTGTGATTTGGCACTCGATACTCTCTACCAACCTCTAAGGGACTCGGCGTGAAGACATGTACGTATGAACCCGTTTGCGAATGTTAAAGGGGAATCACCTCCAAAGCGGTAACTTTTCTGGCGATGATTCATTTTACTGTACATTTTCCTGTTTTCGAAACATTTGAATATTTCCTATGGTAGTACCGCGCTCTTTACGTAATATACCCTGTACATTATATAAGAGCACTAGCTGTCCCGGCGAACTTCGTTCCGCCCGTTCAGTTTATATGGGAAAACTTAAAATATTGTTTTTCCTAGTTTTCTTTTTTTTATTTTTAAGCCTTCCTTCGACTTCCAAAAGCATTTCAAAACCTAAATTTGCCAAATCGGTCCAGCTGCTCTCGAGCTTTAGCGAGACTAACGAACAGCAAATTGATATTTACATATAAGATAGTATCGCGTCGTTGCTTGCGAGGTTGATGGTCCAACAAGAACGTTTTTTCGGGATAAAAACTATCCTGTGTATTAATCCAAGTAACCGTTTAAGTGTGTGCCAAATTTCATGAAAATCGGTAGGTACAGCAGTTATTGCGTGAGGAGTAAAAAACAAACAAACTTTTACATTTATTATACTAATAGGATATATGTATGTATATAGTTCGTTTTTTTTAATAGAAATCACAGGAATTCACAACAAAGAAATTTGCATATAGTTTCCTACCTCCTAGATTGAACATCATCGTAATTAAGTCAGTAATCGAGTTTATTAGTTAATGTTATATTGTCTTTGGTTTTACACACTTCACAGATTAGGCTGAATCAGTACACTTTAGGACGATACGTCTGTACCCACAACAATAATTTACCAATAAAATCCATTTCTTTATAATTAAATAATAATCATTGAAAGTCAGTAAAAAGTATGCTAAGATAGTCACATTTAGCACTCGATACTCTCTGCCTACCTTGTAAGATATTTTGATGTGAATGTATGTTTGTAATAATAAAAGTTTACTTTTTCTCATAACAGTGTAGCTGTTTCAATGTAGATACCGTACGATGTAATCTTTCGAGCCGGATTAATGGGTAAAATATATATTAGTTTAGTCGACCGCAAAAACAAGCGTTACCTATGTATTTTGCGTGACTACATTAAAAAATTTCTACGAATCAAAATTGTATTATCGTTTATTTCATACAGACCATAAAAAAGGCACCTGTGACGCGTCAATATTACTAAAATCTACCACCGCCGGACAGAAACACATCTACACACATTGATATCATATTTCCCGTTTCACTTCGGAAATTGTATGTTTCCTTCGTCATCAACATCAGCCGGAGGACGTCCACTGCTGGACGTAGGCTTCCCCCAAAGAGCGCCACAAGGCACGGTCACAAGCCTCGTGTATCGATCGACTCCCCGCGAAAATAATCACTATAGTAGCGTGTTTGGAATTATTCTCTGCTTGTCGGTTAGTTTGCAAAACAAGGTAAAGCTACTGCTGAATCAGTTACGATCAAGTATTTATGAATTTGATTCTGTTTCAATGTCTGAGATCTGACTTACAAAAACATAGTTTAGCTCCTAAATTATGTTTTAGTAAAATTAAAAAAAAACATATTTTTCTGGCCTTCCATATGAGCTGAAACATGACGGTGGAATTCACACCCTGCACATACCAGTTTCCAGTTAAAGTGAAGGCTAACTTGATTTTCAAAAGGAACTTTGTATTTTTAGTAATTTCATTTCCTTAAATCTTAAAATAAATTGTAATCGTGGCTATTATTAAACTAGATTTGACTTTGTGTTTATTTTATAATTTGTTTAAAAAAAATGTGATATTTTGAATAACTTTAAGATTATTAATTTAAACGGTTTAAATTAATAATGGCCTGATTGATGTCATCTACTTGATTCAAGAGAAGTAAATATTTATATAGATTCTAATGGTAACATATAATTCAGATACATCAGAGATATAATAAGATATAATAATAATAAGATATAATAATTTTACATACATACATACATATCTTCCCGCCAAGTCCCTTACGGGGTAGGCAGAGAGTATCGAGTGCCAGACCTCACGATCCTGACAAACCTGTCTTGCTTCCTTCACATTCATAACCCTTTTCATACAAACTATAATAATTTTGATTAATAATTTTAATAAAACCATATAAGAGTGAATCCTGTACATCGAAGAAATTAAAAAAAAATGGGTGCAGGCGACTAAAAACGGGGAGCAGAACACATTATTAGCATTTTTAAAATGTTTGTGTGTCTGCTTGGACTTCTGGCTGTCTCTCTCTTTAATGACCGCGATTCATGCCGAATCTATTAAATCGATTGAAAAAAATGGGGTACTGGTATTTCCGAGACAGTTTGTGTGACACTTTTTACCCCGGTCACTTAAGAGGGGAGGAGAAAAAGTCAAAATGTAAATTGGATATTATGATTCTTAAACGCGTAGCTCGATTTTGTTTATTCTTTTTTTTATTTTATGACCTCGCCTACATCATCGGTGAAATGGGCGTGAAGATACTTCAAGTTTTTTTCCCGTGTTGGTCCGGGCTCCTTTGTAGAAAAGATCTGCCTTCAGGCAGCTCGTAAAAGACGAGCATAGGCTCACCGTCCCTAACACCGTGACATCTGACTAGGTGGTACAGTTTAGCAGCGATTCGCCCGGATTGGTACCACCGCCTTACCTATTCCTGCCGCCATAACCTCATGACGTGTTCCGGTTCAGAGGGTAAGGTAGTCGGTAAACTTCCTTTTGTTCGAGTCATAACATCCTGGTCTCAGGTTGGCAACGCATCTTTACCAACTTTGGTGTCACTAGGCGGCGTGAATTTCTTACCACCAGGAAATCCGTCTGCTTGTTTGCTTTCCAATATCATCAGAAAAAATAATTAAAGTAGCTGCATGCATGTCACAGGAAATGAAGTCAGGTATTCTACGAAATTAGGAACAATTGGAAATATGTAGAATGTATGTATGTATATGTAAAATGTTATAAAATTTGATTATAAAGTTTATATTATAACTCATCTCTATAGATGGATAGGTTAAGATCTTTTACAAAGGCCAGAAATAATAATGTTGGTAATAAAATTCTAAGCGCAATTATTATCTTTACATAAAATTACAATATATATTTTAATATAAGTTATTAACTTAATCCTTTGTTAGTGATATTAATGTTATTTGTTATACTTAATGATACTTCAATAGTTGTTTACGTTGTTAATAAATCTGACAAAACCTCCATAATGTTACAAACAACAGCAGTTTTTGCAATTATTTATGACTTGAGTTAGTTGCTAACCTGTGCACGCTGCTTCATCCGTACATAGTTTGGTAAAGTTCTATCAGATGACATTATTACATACTACATAGAATATTGTTAAATTAGTTTGTTACTAAGTTTAGTTGTACTAATTTTTAATTATGTAATAGTTAAATGAGTCCTCGAGTGCAAATAATTGTACTCAGACCAGTAGGGTTACTTTTGAATCACGATATCATGCGAATTGGAAATTGGAATCGTATATTTCATTTTTGGTACTTTTGAACACAGTACTAGTGGATTTTAATATTTAGTTACAAATAAATTCAACAAATGCGATAAAATAATTGATTGTTTAGTATTAATTAGGTCCTTACGCCATCTCTCTGCCTACCCCGTGGGCGTGAAAATATGTACCTATGTATGTGTATAAGTATATTCTTACGCAATCGAATATTATAGGAATTAATCGTTAATTTAAAAAAAATATTAGAAAATAGTGTGCAGTTCATAAAATTTGGCACACATATAGTTTATGTGTAGGAAAAGTGCAGAACGCTAATAGGTATTTATCAATAATAATACTTTTCAAATTGAAATCATTTATTTACAAAATAGGGTTACAAATTGAGTTGTTTTGTTGTAGTAAAAGTAGATACAGGCCTATTTCATCATTTTGGCATGCAAATTTGTTTTAAAAAATTAGTTTTAAATTACAAATTTAAATTTTACATAAGCAATTCATATTTAAAAATTGTAGCGATATAATTATACAATACTTAGTTAAAAATAATCCTTTTCCTTATAACAAATTACATGTCAAGTACTTATTTTCTATTAGTCAAAACAAGTAAATTTAAAATTATAACTGAAATTGTGGGTTAAATGCATATAATAATGTCATTAACAACAAAACTACTTTAAAATAAAATTGAGAAATATGAGAGTTTGCAAATGTCAAAAATAAAATCAGGAAACATCATTATAAAAAAGATTACTAATTATACCTATGTCTACAATAAATATGTGTTGTTTAAGTTACATTTATTTCAACAACAGAAAGTGTTTTTGTAAATTATTTATTTTGTAATCGTACTAAAAGCTAACATTTTTCTTTGTACTTGTCAAGTACATTAAATCAATAAATAAAACATTACCCACACCCATGCATTTGACACACATAAACAAATATATTGATGACTAGCTGCTACCTGCGGCTTCGCCCGCGTTTTCACAGAAACCCGGTGTGCGATCGGGATTTTTAAATAATTTTAAATTTAATTTAGGCTATTTTTAAATAGCCTATATGTTAATCCAGGTCACAATCTATCTGTCTTCCAAATTTCAGACAAATCCGTTCAGCCATTCGAGCGTGAAAGAGTACCAAACTTCCATACCTCCATACTTACAAACTTTCGCATTTATAATATTAATAGGATAACGATAAAAGATCACAGATGGCGCACTAAAAAGATTGGAGAAAAGTAGTTGGACTTGGGAAATGAAGATGGCATTCTTATCAACAAGATATTAAAATTTATTATGGTAGGATTTCGACCAATGCGCGACCACTAGTATTGTTAAGTATGTCTCGTTACGTCAAAACCACGTAACCTATATACGTTAATTTTAACGTAATTATAGATTAGGCCATGGAAAACAAAGCTACTTTTTAACACGATTGGAGATCACACGTTTCTTTGGAAGAGCTAGATAACTTTAAAACACGGGTCTAGCCGCGTACAACAGCTAGTTCGTAATAAATATTGTCATTTTATTATGTAAATTGTTACAGAAAGCCTTTGTTTTGCTTAATGACGCCACTTCAATAGTGAGGTAATAAATCTGACGAACCTCCGAACAATAGTCAGTTTTAAACTAAATGCAATTATAACTAATTACATCAGTACGTAACTGTTGTCTGCAGCTTAAACTGCGTTTTATTCATTTTTACCTTATAGTCATAGTTACATAGTAGTAAAAACAAACTCGACCTCTCTTTGGGTAAGTTAAAGGTTCCCCGGACCTCGGTTGTCAAAAACAAAACCCGTCCGTCCGTCCGTCTCATGTCCATGTCACACACATGTCTGTCTGTCCGTCCATATGTCACAGACACTTTATTCCCGAAGTATTAAGACTACGCTTTAAACCCTCGTTAAAGTTTTTTTTTATGACGGATTTCCTGATGGTAAGAAATTCACGCCGCCTAGAGACACCAAAGGTGGTAATGATGGCCTCTGGTTTTCAACGGCCAACCAGAGGCCGGGATGTTAGGTCTCAAGCAAAAGTAAGTTTACCGACTACCTTACTCTCCAAACCGGAACACGTCATGAAGTTATGGTGGCAGGAATAGGTAAGGCGGTGGTACCAATCCGGGTGAGTCGCTGCGAAACTCTACCACCTGAAACTGAAATTCTGTGAACTGCTTTATGATTTTATACGAAATAAAAAAAAGGTTATTTCCCATACTAAAATAATGTATTCCTTAAGTCTATACTTGCGAGATGTTTATAATTAAGTCTTTAAAATGGCATTGAAATTCCTAAAACCATTTTTTCTCAAAGTCGAACGAATTTAAAGATATACGCTTTGATAGAAAGTGATAAAATGAGTGTTTGCGTCTCTAAAGAAGACACTGTGAAAAATAAAAAAAGAACGAGCTATAATTTGATACAGCACATTTTCAAAAACCCGCTTTTTGTCATCTTCATATTAATACGTGATGCCAAAACTTTGGACCCCTTTTTACGAAAATTGCGCAGACGCAGGAGCATAAAATTTGGCACACTTATAGTTTATGGGTAGGAAAAGTGCAGAACGCTAATATTTATCAATAATAATGCTTATAAAGTACATTTAATCAATAAATAAAATATTACCGACACTACCATGCATTTGACACATACAAACAAATATATTGATGATAACGGTAAAAGATCACAGATGGCGCACAAACTATAATCATACAGTTTGGAAACAAAGTATTTGATCTTGAGAAATGAAGATGGCGTTTTTATCAACAAGATATTAAAGTTTGTTTTGGACGAATTTCGACCAATGGGCGACCAATAGTATACATAAATTGTTTTCTGCCGATGAAACGTTAAAGTGTATACCTAATCTAAGATTGCTACCACATTTCGAGTTAAACCCTACAAGCCGCTTTATATAAATTAATAAGTAGCCCGTGATTTACATTTAAGCCAAATTTTATGAAATCGTAATTGACAGACAAATTCTCATATTCATAATATTATTATAGTTTGGATTCCTAATAAAGTCCAAAAGCCTTAAACTAATAATTATATTATAAGTATTTAATTGGCTTGGTACCGACTTTAAGCATGTTAGTAAATGGCACATATAAATAGCAGGTAGAATACAGTAAATGTTAAATCTTTATTATTTTGTAGTTTTGAAGTCGGTTTTTATTAACGTAGTTATTTTTATTTTATAGTTTTTAAATGATTGCTGATATGATTTAATTTAATAAAAATAAACATCGGAATAGGTGAAAGTAGATCAAATACTCATAAAATAAAAACGAATGGGCGTACTAATTACAAAAAAGTGATACTGAATTATAGCCATATTTAGATTTTGTCCGTTGTACTCTCTCCCAAAGGAACCCCTTGTGTACACACAACTAATATGTTACAATGAATAACATTCTTCTTTACGCGTCCTTAGTGCTAAATTGCGCAATTACGAAACAAATACTTATAAAAATAGATAATTATAACGGGTTATGTTTACGACAATTTAACGGGTTTTGTTTATTTGTACTCGGATAAAACTTAACAAATTAAGTATGTACATATTAACCTAACGATTTCGTTTTAATTTTGCGATAAACCCTATATTAATTGGTTGTTTTCGAATAACTATACATTTTTTAATTCCAAACAGAAAAATAATGATTTGGCTTTTAATCAATTAAATGAGGTAGTTTTAATAGTTGCGACGATAAGTTATCTCTTTATATGTAAGAACTTAGTTCTAAAGTCGGTTGTTTTATTGTGGATATAAATGTTTACGAAAATTATAAGAAAAACTCTGAAAGACGCTTATCAGACCATCTTATTAGAACTATAAAATTTATTATATTTATACTAGCTGTATCTGCGAACTTAGTTTGGTTTTTATACCTTATTGTATCTACTTATTATTCAGGCCGAAAAGAAAATCGAATGCAAGAGCCAATTAGGTATATCTTTAAATTCAGTCCAGTAGCTATTGAGTAATAACTCCAATAAGAGCTCTGACAAACTCGAATTTTTTTATCACTACATAGTATAAAACAAAGTCGCGTTCTCTGCCCCTATGTCTCTTTATATGCTTATATCTTCAAAACTACGCAACGGATTTTGATGCGATTTTTTTAATAGATAAAGTGTTTAAAGAAGAAGGTTTATATGTTTATTTCATAACCGTGCGAAGCCGGTGCGGGCTCTTGTTTTATAATAAGAACGAGTTACGTAATATATATATATAATTGCATATACATAAAAATAACTGAATTAAATAATGTTATTATAAAAATAATAGAAACCTATTTAAATGCTAAATTAATTCATACATACATATACATACATATCTTCACGCCAAGTCCCTTACGGGGTAGGCAGAGAGTATCGAGTGCCAGACCTCACGATCCTGACAAACCTGTCTTGCT
The DNA here is from genome assembly GCA_002245475.1 of Calephelis virginiensis. Lineage (NCBI taxonomy): Eukaryota > Metazoa > Arthropoda > Insecta > Lepidoptera > Riodinidae > Calephelis > Calephelis virginiensis. The sequence goes on along the minus strand of NJDC01002224.1, from coordinate 98,379 downwards.
TCCTTC
>NJDC01002224.1:44817-88132 GCA_002245475.1 Calephelis virginiensis | reverse complement strand
CACACACACACACACACACACACACACAGAGAGAGAGAGAGAGAGAGAGAGAGAGAGACTATAGTCCATACTAAATACTTACGTGTGTGTTAAAATTAACCACAAAGTTTACCTTTATCGTAATAGAAAATGTTAATCCGTTGTTGGCTCTAGGATTAGTAAAACTGTAATAGGTATCCTATCTAGAACATTAAGCTGTGGATTTTGTTAATAAATAAATAAAATTAATAAATAATTTAATAATAGTTTCATGTTATGTAACGTTAATATTTGAATATAATTAAGTTATAACATGACCACGACCTTGACAATAAACTTCGTTCAGAAATCAAACGTTTATCCGGACGCGGTGTCCGGAAAAACCCGTTACAAGTTTGAATTTTAAATGGAAATATCGAGGAAAATGAAGCTGTTTTGAGATGATGATTAATAAATACCAACCCTTTTTATAGCGCACTAATTGTCGTAAGAATGCGATGACTCAATAGCCTGCTACTGGAGTAATCTAGCTTATTATAAGTGTATTTTGGCAAGTACTCGCTTATTTACTCCGGTTAAAAGATAAGATTGACCCTTTAATGACCTTTGCCTACAAAAACTAAAACAAAGAGACCCCCAAATATAACTTGACTGTTACAAATATATAAAGACGCATAATACAAGTAATATACAAATTATGAAAAGGTAAATTCCGTGAAATTGTAGACATTCCAAATGAGATAAAATAGCATGTCTATTTTCAACATATTTTTTAATTTTTGTCTGTCGGTGAATTATTGCGTACTTTATTATTTATTTATACACGTAACAAAAAAGGCTGAATTCTATAAATCGAAAATATTTGACAATAATATTTAACCTCAATAAAACTACAAAAACCAACTCCAACTATAATTACACAAGGCACCTGGTCGCGATCACGTTATTTTTTTGAAAGGTAGTTAAATGTTTCCGAGATGGTCCCACATATATTTTATCAACACCCAACTTCCTACTGATAGTTTTTGGTAAGAAGTTCACGCCGCCTAAATACAACAAAGGTGGTAATGGTGCGTTGCCAGCATCAGGGCCGGAATGTTAAGCCTCGAGCAAAAGTAAGTTTACCGGCTACCTTACCCTCCAAACCGGAACACGTCAACGTCAAGCATTAGATGTTATGGTTGCATGAATAGGTAAGGCGGTTGTACCAATCCGGGCGAGTCGCTGCGAAACTCTACCACCTAGTCAGATGTCATGGTGTTAGTGACGGTAAGCCTACGCTCGCCTTTTACGAGCTGCCTGGTCGGAAGGCAGATGGTCTATTCTGCAATGGAGGCCGGACCAACACGCGGTGTTTATAGGGGACTAGCTCGGAATCGGAAAAGAATCATCAAAATTGGTCAGTAAGTGTCCGAGTCCTTATAACAATTTGGATTCGGTAATAGGTATTCTGACCCACAAACTCTACTTAACTCGATCATATCGAAATGTGTTCAGTACGCTAAGCCCAGAGGAGGGCTACTTTTTATCCCATATACTGAATGATTTCTCGAGGGATATGGTTAACACTAAAATTGCAAATTGAAATACTAGTATAGTATTTATTGACGCGTAGTCTGATGACCAATCCGTTTAGACCTGAGCGCATATTTTTTAATACTAGTGATAGCCTATTGGTCGAAATTCGACCATAGTACATTTTAATATCTTGTTTATAAGAACGCCATCTTCATTTCTCAAGACCAACTTTGTTTCCAAACTTTAAAGTGCGCCATCTTTGATCTTTTATGGTTATCATCAATATATTTGTTTCATAATTCAGAATTCATTTATTGTTGGAATATAGGTACATAGCTAGTTGTTAACAAATTTAATTTGAGCTTTATATTCTGCCTATAAGGTACGATTGTGAAATTAATACAAAAACAAATAAACTAATTTACAGTCAATATAAATAATAAATTGATTGAATACAATTAAAATGAATATCTTAGAATTTAAGTACCTATTTATCTTATTTTTTTCGCACAAATTTTACACTTACTTGAAATGAGATTAAAAATTATGTTCTAAATTAATTAAGATACACTTACAATTCATAATATTAATCTAAAATAAAATGTCAAAAAATAGTTTAAAATAATAATTGCATCATTCGATCTAATTCTCTGGAATTCGATCTTCTTCTCTAAGAACTCGATCTGTTTGTGTATGTCAAATGCATGGTAGTACGTGTAATGTTTTATTTTTTGACCTAATGCACTTTATAAACATTATCATTAAAAAATACCTATTAGCGATCTGCACTTCTCCTACATATAAACTATAAGTGTGCCAAATTTCGTACTCCTCCGTCAGCGCAATTTTCGTAAAAGGGGCCCAAAGTTTTTGCTTCACGTATTAATATATAGATTACAATAACCTGTAGACTTGCTTAACACTTTAATAGGACTAACGTAACACCTATACATCAATAAAATGTCCAAACGTAAGAATTAAGAAATAAAATATTTAATGTATCTCTTACCATCTTCCAGGCACCGAAAAGCACTTTATTTCGAACTAAAATAAAAGCCGAAAAAATAATAAGTACATCCCTTAAAAAGAAAGATATGTAACACAAATAAATAAGAACATAATAAAACAGAGAATCTCCACCTAATTTCAAGTTTGATAAAAATCTAAAATATATATACATTTTTAAATAATGAACAGCACAAAATTAATATAAATGACATCTTAGATACGAGATAGTATCTAAATTTAATTAACTTGATGTAATTAATATTAAGCGTTGATTATTAGGGGCCATCCATAAATTACGTCACACGTTAATGGGGGGGGGGGGTATCATCTTATTGTGACATTATGTGACAAGGGGCAGGGGGGGGATCGAAAGCCTTGTGACGTCACATTATACAATACTAGAACACGAAATTTATATGTGAACAAAAATCTTTGAACAGATAATTCTTAATCTATATTTATTAATAAATTCGCACTCTCGCTATAAGATTATCTCTTGCGTAACAACATTTGATTCCTAGAGCCATGTTGTAATGCAAGTGAGACACTAAAATTTACGAGCTTTGAATGGCAAAGGTTTAAGTCAGCCCTATCCGACTTTTGGCTAATTCATGGCAAATATGTTAATACCTATCGCCAAAATTCGTCCTCAAAGAATTGCGGCTAGACGTGCCCGAGAAATTCTTTTTTTAATAAATGATGACGATGCTTTATAGATGGAAAAAAATTATGTCGATATTAAGGATGTTCCTGACGTTCAAATTCAGAACGAAAATGAAATGCCTGACTTACCAGTGATAAGGAGGGGAGGAGGGGTCGAATAGTTCTAAAATTCGCGTTACGTAATTTATGGATGGCTCCTTATCAGTTCGGTTAATGTTTTACTTAACATATTTTGAAATAATCCAATATTTTATTATTATCTTTGCCTGTTTTAAAATTGCAAAAGATCTGAGGGTGTATTTTTTTTCAAATTGAAGGTCGGCAACGCCTCCTAGGATTGCAGATTTCCTTGGGCGGCAGTGATCACTTCCCATCAGGTGGCCCACTTGCTAGTTTGTCTCCTTTTAATCTGTAATTTGGCACTAATAATGCAACTTCTAAAAAAATAGAATAATATTGTACTAATAATTGAATATGCAATATGTGAAGTGAAAGGTGGGCACTGGCTGCTACAAAATAGTTTTAACTAGTGTAGAAGTCAAAGGCTAATCTAATGTACCAACTGTAAAACTTTCTGAGACAATAAAGATTATTATTACTATTATTAAAATCATTTACCGATTTTACTAAGTAAAATGGAAAAAATATTCGATAATTTAGAGTTAATTCAAATGAAAAACATGCCATAATATTGAAAACCAAAAGTCATTTGTTTTTTTTTGTGAATGCCGTCTTTTTCTTTTGATGCTCTGAACACTGTTTAAAAGTTTGAACACCTTATTTGTATTGACTACTGATTTTAGTTAAGTAGAAATTTGTATCAAAATTTATATCAATTATAATTAGTCATAAGTCGCCAGTAAGTATTGTCAGACTCTTGGGTAAAGCGGTGGCCTCATTACTCAAGCTCATGAAATGAGATTTGGGGGAAACGAGGAAATACACGATACGCTAATTTCTTCATAATTATTTCATTTGTGCACTTTCACTGTACAAAATTGTACAAATTGCCACCAAAATTGACTAATTTCACAATATCAACACGAAATTCAATAATTATGAAAAAACTCTGTGGTCTAGCGGTTCAGTTGTCGGACTTGACTGCGCGAGGTCCCGGGTTCGAATCCCGGGTCGGACAACAAAAAAAATGGATTTTTCCAATTTTCTAATAAAAAAAAACGTTGTTCGGGATTGGAAATGTGCCCGGTTGGCGATAGGCTTGCCACCTATCACATTGTGGGACTTAGTGTATTCGGCTAGTCGTGGGTGCCCTGGTGGTGCCTCTGCCTACCTCTTCGGGGATATGGGCGTGAAGATACTTTACTTTATGAAAAAACTTCGACCATCTTTTCTCTCGTTGGCGCCCAAACCATGGGGTGACCTTACGCATATAAAGTTACGCTCAAACGCAAATGTATCTAGCAGGCGGGTAATTACACTAAAGTTTTATTTGTCTGTGTTTCCGATTCTTTCGAAATCAAAACTGTGATAAAGAAACTTCAAAAGAGGTCACGGACTGCGGTCGCACGTCTGAAAATTTGCATTGTTACAGTAATGGTATTGAAGTTATAGTAGAGTGACCAAACGTCTTGTATTTTATAGGTCTATCGTTCTTCTTCTTCTTTCTTTAGGTTTTAGCATTCGAGTTAGCATTTTGCCATAGGTCTGTCCTAGAGTGCTAGATTTTCATTGTCATTGCTCTCGGGCTATTTACTGACAGTTTTGGTGGTATCTTTGTCTTCTAACTGTTCTAGTATACAAAATAATGCGTATTTTTAACTTTGTAATAAAAATAATGTGGCACGGGTGGATATGTGCCCGGTTGGCAATAGGCTTGTGTGATGGTTCTTAAATGAATCCAACTGCTGTAATGTTTGTTTTAATACCATGTGCATAAAATGACATTGCAGGAGAAACATAAAACAGTAAATAACAACTAACAAGAGCACATATATGGAAGGTTACGTTCTTGATTCGAGAGGGCGGGAAGCCGGAAGCTGCAAAAAATGACGTTTGTCAGAGATGACAACCACAGACTACTAACTGTCGAATTATAGATTAAATATATTGCTAATTATAACGCCCCTTCCTAATACAATGAATCTATAAAGTAAATGCTACTGTGAACAATCTGTATGGAGTCTACATCTGTATACTATCCATTCATGACAGGAAACTATCTCAAACACAAGATAACAACAAAACGACTTCATTTGTAAACCAATCAAGACAAAAACATACTACAAAGAACTTAGCCACATGTCACTCTATTTATGTACATACTATAACAGTTTGCAACAATATATACCCAAAAAAAAGTTTTACTTTCATAGATACATTCTTTTACATTTAGATACTTTTTTATTTTACTCTTATATTTTGTTATACATCAATTTATTTAATTTTTATTAGATTGTGTAACAATCTATCTCTAAATTTAGCAAATAATTGTAGCACATTATGGTACTTAGTGTCTTCGGCTTGTCGTTTGTGTCTCTGAATACCATTTCGGAGAAGGTACCTGTGTATAATAAAAAAAATCAAATCAAATATATACGATCCTATAGACATCAAAAGTGGCCATGAAGCGTTGTCAAACTGAGACTGGAATGTAAAACTTACCTATTGCGTGAGAAAATTTATAGCTACCTTACCTTAAACAACGCTACATGACAATGCCGAGCACTGATGAGAACTTCATTTCCAACTCATTTTTAGCTACTCAGTAGGAGAGCATTTAGGCTATATTCTTTAAAGGAGCTCGACACCACCACGACGTAGAAATCTGTCTCGTCAAACCAGTTACGTAGGGTCAATAGCCACAGCCTGCTGTGCCGTGATTTTAAGCACCAGTTACTGGCACAGGGTCGCGGTTCTGCTCGCCTGACTGTGACAGCGAAAAGAACTTTGATAGAGTTCGTCATTGACCGAAATAAAAAGAATACGCCTTTAGAATCGCGTGCGTAGCGCAGGTGTCGATAGTATTAACGACTCCCATCACGGCAATGGTATGCTACTGGATGCTGATTTTTTATATTTGTAATTCTGATGTTTTTGTTAAAATAATGAATGAGTGATGACAAGAATGATACTTGTTACCACAGAAATAGGAATTATACTTAGAGGTCAATGCTTGTTACTTATTTGTTTGACTACAGGCTTCCAGAAACAACGAGTTTATGACGAATGTGTGTCAAATTCATGACTTTTTTGTTAGCGTATTTATTTGTTAGGCATTGTAAAAATTAAACCTAAGCCTTATTTTTTTGTCTTAAGGAAAAACAGAAAGAAGATGTTTTCGTAATTATTGATCTTCGTATAATTTAGGTGACAATTAGTCCAATTTTGTTCAATTAAAGTGCACAAGTTAAATATTCATGAATAAATTAGTGTATCGTGTATTTTTTTGTTGCCGCCAAATCTCGATAAATGAGCTTGAGTAACGTGGCCACCGCTTTACTCAAGACCCTGACTTGACTTTGAGTTATGACCTAAAATGACTTATGACTGTGGCAGTATGGCCTAAGCGTCTTAGCCGACTCCAGAAAGGGGCAAATTACTTTAAAAAATAAAAAAATAATTTTCTCCATGTTGGACCGGGCTCCTTCGCAGAATAGACCATCTGCCTTCCTGCCTGGCAGCTCGTAAAAGGCGAGCATAGGCTTACCGTCGCTAACGCCGTGACATCTGACTAGGTGGTAGAGTTTCATAACGTCATGACGTGTCTGCTTGTTTGCCTTCCAATATCATAAAAGAAAACGGGAGTTTTTTTGGCACCATCGTGAATGAAGATGGTCATAATTTTTTCACAATTATTGAATTTAGTGTAAGTTATGAGTAAAATTAGTTAATTTAGGTGGCAATTAGTTTAACTTTGTTCAGTGAACGTGCACAAATGAAATAATCATGAATAAATTAGTGTATCGTGAATTTCCTCGCTACCGCCAAATCTCCCAAAGAGAGCTTGTGTAAAGTGACCACCGCTTTACTCAAGACCCTGACGTGACTTTATGACTAATGACTGTATAACAATAATTAATACGGAATATGGAGGGTAGACGTAAGGAGAACCATCTCTATGTGTGAAAAAGTGTCCGTTAAAATCTGCTAAGCAAGGGTGGCGCTACAGTAGCCACAGAGTAAATTTTAAAGAAGGCGCTGAAAGTTCAAAATCGCAAAATCAGTGTTGCCAGTGGCAGATAATCAAAAGCAACACGTCACTGACCAAAAACATTTTAACGAAACTAACATTTTAGCGAAAAAAGTAACATAACGTTGTTTTTTTACTGTTGAAACTACTAAACTGCGCAATGCATTATTATGGCAATTTATTCATAACATAAAACTTACATACGATCCTTGACCCATTTATTAAACGTAAAAATTAGTACAAGCTGTGCAACAAGTGATTAGAAACGGTTGGTGACTAACTTCATTTCAGTTTCGTACTCTGTGTGTATTAGTTAGAAAGGGATGGCAATACTATATTGCAAGCAAGGTTATAGTAATATGTTTTTGCACGGCTTGTAATGGGCAACTTTTCATCGCATAATCATATGGCAATGCTGAAAAAAAACAGACAATCATTCGCATCACATCTAAGTAATATACCAACCAATTTGAAAATGTCTTTAAATCAATACTAACCTGCTTTGTCACCAATTAATACAAAAAACTAAAAAAGGTTTCTTGTCCCTTTTATGAAACCTAAAAAAATCAACAACCCAATGGCGAGGTGATGCTGAAAAGAAAAAACGTAACAGTTTATATCTAAAAAATATACTAACCCATTTAGGAATATCGTTCAATACCAACCTGCTTTGTCATCAACGAATACAAAAGACAAAAAAGGTGTCCACCCCTTTAATTAAACTAAAAAAATTTTAATAATTATTGATCGAATAATCGACTGCCGGTGCTAAAAAGAAAAAAACGTTCGTAACTGTTAGTTATTTGTATCTAAGTAGTATATCAACCAATTTAGAAATGTGGTTCAATACCAACCCTTTTTGCCAAAAATGAAAAAAAAAATTTAAAAAGGTTTCTTGTCTCTCTTATTAGAACTTAGAAAAATCGTAATAATTGTTTGTTGATAGAATAATGTCTCTTGGTCGCATGCATAAACGGGATGAAAGATAGATAAATACACGAGAGTGAATGAATAAGTCGATTTGACACATATGAATGCGACTCCAAATCGCATATTGTAATCGCATCGGTCCTCCCGCTAATCCCGTCATGTTGAATTTTCGTATCATGTTGGTTTCAATCGCGCCAACGTGAGAAAAAATATAATATTCTCAATCGCATTCTGATTAACGATATGTTTTGTTTGAAAGTCGAAAAAGTAACGCATAAGTAACATTTTGTGTCGTGTAACATAGAAATAACATTGGACGGTCGAAAGTAACGTAAAATGTTACAAAAGTAACGTTCTGGAAACGCTGCATTAAATAGATTAAATTTCCTGACTCAGCATACTTCAATCAGTTAAAAACTGCTTAATTCATATCATACCCTGTGCCTACGCTAGCGCCATTCTGGAGGATTTTTGAACTGTTCTTTAGTGCTGAAAGTTGGACACTTTTTCAAGCTTTCTCCCGTATGAGACGGTTCTCCTTACCTCTACCCTCCATAATACGGAAGACATGTGACTAATGACTGTATAAGAAATCATTAATACGGAAGACGTAGCAGCATGGCCTAAAGGTCCTAGCCGGTCCCAGAAAGGGCCAATTAACTTAAAAAAAAACCGGTTGGAGGGAACGGTCGGAGGGGGAAGGCGCGCTTTTCGAGGGTTCCCTCCAATCTTTAAGCTAAAAATGTGTAATATAATGTAAAAATGTATAATTTGTAAACTAATTAAAGTGTAAATATTACTTAGTTGTGTGTAAATGTGATTTAGTAAATAAACTATACTAGTGAAAGACTATTTTAGAGTTTTATCACGACAGAAGAGGCAGAGGCCTGAACAAGAAAGAAATTTGAAGACAAAACTATAAAAAGACATGAAATATTAAGATATGGGTTTATTACATAATATAAGACTAGTATAAAATATAGAGGTAAAAAAATATATTTTAAAAATACTTTTTGCACTGTCGTAGAAGTTTTGGCGCTAACATGAAAGAAGATGATTTTGGTGTTCAGAATTTTAATTTTATAATTTGTGTGAAAATAATCGTAATTCAAGGATGTGACGTACTATAAAACAAAAAAAAAGTACAAAAAAAACAAATTAACGGAGAAACATAATATGTAAACTTCAAGAAATTAAAACTAAAGACGTATTGAAGGATTCAAATAAGCTTTGTCTTAGTGAAGGAAATGACTTTTAAAAAGGGGAAGACAATATGTTAAGAAACTGAAGAAATGAATTTAAAATTTTAATATGAAAAAGAATTTATTATTACGGAAGAGGTGGCAGCATGGCCTAAAGGTCTTAGCCGGCCCCAGAAAGGGGCAAATTAACTTAAAAAAAATTAACTTAAAAAAAAATAATAATAAAAACGGGTTGGCGGGAACGGTCGAAAGAGGAAGGCGCGCTTTTCGAGGGTTCCGTCCAATCTCTAAGATAAAAATTTGTAATATATAGTAAAAATGTATAATATGTAAATAGGCTAGTCGTGGGTGCCTTGGTTGTACCTCTGCCTAGATCTTCGGGGATATGGGCGTGAAGATACTTTTTTGTGAAAATATTACTTAGTGATATCAGTGTACAAACGTGATTCAATAAATAAACTATACCAATGTAAGATAACTGTAGTGTTTTATCACGACAGAAGGGGCAAAGGCCTGGGCAAGAAAGAAGACTGAAAAAATTAAGTATTAAGCTACGAATTTGCATAATATAAAACTGCTACAAGAGATAGAGAGAAAACAAAAGTTTTAATAAAAGTTTCGTAAAAGAAGATGATGAGATTCAGCATTGTCATTTTATAATTTGTGAGTAAATAATCCGAAATTCAAGTATATGACATATAATAAAAATTAACGGAGAAACATAATATTAAAACTTCAAGGAATTACAAACTAAAGACGTATTCATCTAAATTATTCAAATACTTAAATAATTTCTGAACTTAGTAATGGAAATGGATATTTAAAAAAGGAGAAACGAGATATTCCGAAACTTAGAAGTGAATTGAAAATAAGTATATAATAACAAAAATAATTTATTTATTCGGAAGACGTAGCAGCATGGCCGAAAGACTAAGACCGGTCCCAGACAGGGACAAATTAACCTAAAAAAAAGGAAAACAGAGCTCCTGATGCTGGAGTTAGGTTAGGTAAGAAGTACATTAGCTGGTGACAAAATATGTAGTAATGATAAGTTGTCAATCTGAGATTGGGAAGTTAGTATGCGTGCATGAGTTCATCCGCCAGCTATTATTATACTCACTAAAACGAATACAATAGTGGCGAGCATTGTTGTAGTACTGTTCTATTCTATTCTATTCATTATTGACTTAATTTCTTTTCTTTCATTCAGATTCAAAGATTTATTTAATTGTTTTTGAAGTGTGGCAGATACTTCGATATTTCTAAATTATCGAGATTTTTTCATAATATTACAATGGTATACACGTATGTGACTACTGACGTTGTAAAAGAAATATCTTGAATAAACGCATAATAACAAACAGACACTCAGAAAATCTAAAACTATTAAGTAAACCACAATTTAGTTTTAATGACATAATAACTCAATTTTCTTATGCCTTATAATAATTTATGAATGAATTTTATTCGAATCTGAACTAATTTCAGTGATTATAATTATCGCTATAATTATACCTTCGGCACGAATTCTATCCGATATTATGCCGATATTGCAAAGACGACATTGTTTGTCAGTCTGAACTCCTTTTATAATAATCTTTCTTTAGGTTTTGGCCTTCATGTCTGTATTTTGCCATTAGTCCAGTAGAAATTTGCATCAAATTTTATATCAATTATAATTAGTCATCAGTCATAAGACGTCAGTTAGTTATATCAGGCTCTTGGGTAAAGCGGTGGCCTCATTACTCAAGTTCATGTACTGAGATTCTGCGGCAACGAGGAAATACACGATACGCTTAGGTATTTCTTCGTGATTATTTTATTTGTGAACTTTCACTCAACAAAACTGTACAAAATGCCACCAAAATTGACTAATTTCACTCAATATCAACACGAAATTTAATAATTACGAAAAATCTTCGACCATCTTTTCTATCGATGGCGCCAAAACTCTTTATAATAATCAAACCTAAGTCTTGAATATTAATAATAAAAATAAAATAATAACAATAATAAATTTCCATGGACAAGTAACACAAATTGAATCTAACCCCAAAGTAAAGAAATTATATGCTTGTGTTATGGGTGTTAGTCAACGATACCAATACAAAGAAATACATAGATAGATACCAGAACAAATTTAATAAACGCCCAGACCCGGAAATGCAGACATTTAAAGGACCATGTATGCTAAAATACGTCAGTAATATACTGTTTTTTTTTCGTACAAAGCAATTATGGATCTTGGCGACAAAAATACACAAGATTAACATTAATATGTTTTATAAGACTAGTGTTTCCAAAACACAATTAATTTCACTTTGCTTGATAGAAAAAAATCAAAAAGTTAACCCTTTTTTGAAAGCAAAACCCAACTGTCTACTTCAATTATGAAAATATCGACACCAGATTTAACATAAACATAGATAAATATTATACCTAAAAGATAACTGTTTCAGTTTTTATATTTTTTTTTTCAAATTACTTTTATAGTGTCAAAAATAGTGATTTGGCGCTTAAGACATTTACTTTAGAGCGCAATATTTCATAGTAATCATGGAACGGGGGAGTGCGCTGATTGGCTCTTCTGGCTGACTAAGTATGGGGCCTTAAATGTTCATCACACTAATGCCTGCCCCCATCGGGAACCGAACCCGAGCGTCGCGATAGGTCGATGTATTTAGGCGTTTACGCTAGCCACTCGACCAACGAGGCAGTCAATTGGGCCTTAAGTTTCAATATGTTAACATGCCACCACTCTTCCTACCGAAACACGGCAATGTTGAGTACCTACTTGCAGTCGAGTACCGTAAACTTTATCTCCTTGTTATGGCTATTAAAAGCAAATTTTAGGAGAGATTGAAATGTATGACCTAATTTGATGTAACAAGATACTGGTCTCCCCGGTTCTATCCATTAACCCTTAATTTGTTTCTAAAAACTTAAAATAAACTTAAAACAGAGAATAAACGAGTTACCGGCTAGCCGATAAATTTATTGGAGATGCTTAAAACCGAATCAAGAAATCCCTACGTCCCTTATTATTATTATTACCTTAAAAAGATATCATTGTTAGGGTTCCGTAGCAAAAGGCTATAAAACAGAACCCTTAGATATAGATTAGTCTCATGTCTGTCTGTCTTTCAGTCCGTATTTCACAGTTATTTTTTTTCGAAACTACAAGGGCTACGCTGCTCAAACTTGGTAAGTATACTTAAAGGTATGTATTATGTGAACCGTATTATGATTTTAACGCAAAAATAGAAAAATAACAATAAATTTTAGGGGTTCCTTATACTCCGAACTAAGACTCGTAAATGTTATTTTATTTTTATTAAATCTATGAGTGTGTGATATTTATGGAAAGGTCTTCAAAAATGATATTGAGGTTTCTTTTCTAAACTGAACAGTTTGGGCGAGAAACACATTCAAAGTGGTAAAATGTGTATCCCCTGTAACTTTTAAAATAAGAGAACGATAATACTAAAAAATATATGTTTAAAAAAGTTACACTAATTGATTTGAACAAGATCTAGTTAGTAGTTTTTTTAATAGGTACTGTAACACCAGTACTGACAATAATTGTAATTAACTGTCAACTATAGAAGGCGATGTGTAGTTTAGAATCGCGCAAGCGTTTAGCATAAGCCTTTTAATATAACGTCTTTGGTATTTTTAATTCGTTCGTATAGAGTTTTAAATCGTAACCACTGTAAAGTAAGACACGATATTTTATATTGACTCATGACCGAACGACCTAGAGGCTAAATTTTAGAACTTCTATTCATGACAGCTTCTGCGGAACCTTTCATAGGTGGGTTTGAGTTAAATTTCTATATCTTAGACATAGGAGGTTAATTAAATACTTTTTCGTATCTATACAACTTCTTTACTCTATGCATAACTGGCCGAGGAGTTAGAGTAGCGTAAGAGCCCCAATCATCTACGAATCTTGGAATCTGGATGTTTGTCAAATTTATTTCTGTGTCAATATATTTAAACGTAATTAACTTAACAATTATTCTCTTGGCCAATATTAATAATCAATCCTAACCCAAAACTCGCTGTCCAAGATTGATATTTTGATCCATTTTTATGTTATCGCTTGCCAATAATATATCTGTGCACAGGATAAATATGGGAATGAGGTATAGGTTAGGCCGGCGGATACGCAGCTATCTAGATTGCTTGAAATCCATTAGATTGAGATACATTATTAACATTGGCCGTTAGCCTAGAACCGCCGGTGATCGACAATTCTCGGGTAGATAATTATCAAATTTATTCTGTTACCTTTAAACCTAGTTTCTTCACCTTAACAGTAAGGATAATTAATAGATTTTGTAGATATGTCAGATATTTAAAATGTAAATTAATACAACGCCGATATGATCATTATTTAATATCTTATAATAGTATAATTAATTTTTAGATGTTAATGTGTATTAAAGATATTATCATGATATACTTGCGATATTTTAAATGTTATTTATATTGTTATAATGGTATATGCTCAGGACGAAATAAAGACGAAATTGCGTTTTCTGGAATAACAAATTCTTTTATTCACATCACACTTACATATACATAGGTTTTACTACAATTAAAATAGTTCAAACAGAGTAAGTAGCTTACCCGAATTAACAAAAAACAATATTTAAAGCCTTTACTTCTAGTTAAATAATATTATACTTACTTCTTTTTACATTAAATAGAAGAATATTTGTTTCATCTTTTTCTAAAGATCAAATAATCTTCTAAAATAGACAGTCGGTGTCATTCTAATTGATTCTAATTCTAAATCGCTGTCACACTCATATCTTATAGTTCCAAATAATAGGAACGGAATGTCAGTAGAGTAGATAGTGATATCCTTTACATTATATTGTTATAAAGTTATACAAGCTGAGGTAAACGAGATATTAGTGAAAGAATCAAAAATTACATGTAATTTTGAAATATAAGTTGTAATTAAATCTTTAATTTATTTTAAGTAAAATAGTATCAGTGATTCCTCAAGAGTTTCATTGAACCTAGGCGTTCCTTAGAAAAGTCATCAGGATTCCGAATGATTAATTATTTTGTTTATTAATAAATACTAGTGGTCGCCTATTGGTCGAAATTCGATCATTTTAATATCTAAATTTTAATACCTTGTTGATAAGAACGCTATCTTTATTTCCTAAGACTAACTACTTTGTTTTCTTGAATAGTTAGTGCGCCATCTGTGATCTCTTATCGTCAACATCAATATATTTGTTTGTGTGTGTGTAATGTTTTATTTATTGATTTAATGTACTTTTTAATCATTATTATTGAAAAATATTAACGTTCTGCACTTTTCCTACACATAAACTACCTATAAGTGTGCCAAATTTTATGCTCCTACGTCCGCGCAATTTTCGTAAAAAGGGGCCTAAAGTTTTAAAGTCACGTATTAATATATAGATTTAGTGGTGGTAGGTGAGGAGTTGGTGATTGTTTAACTTGAAAAGATCCACACATCGACGTATTACAAAGTCTATATATACACTTTTACCATAATTGAGCACTTAGATTTAGCGCAGGTTTTTGTTCGTGTTTCTTATAATATGATGTTCACTTTTTACAAGAGATATATTACATGTTTATATCATAACATTTTGTCTTGTCCTTTTCTAAATTTTATTTTACAGAAATAACAACAAGTGGATTTAAACAAGCTTTTAATTTTACTTTACTTTTTTCATTAGTTAAACACTTTTTACTTTGTATTAATAACATTGAGGTTGTCTGGCAGAAATCGCTCTGAAGCAATAAGACTGCCTTTGTGCACCTACGTTAATATAAGTGAAAGAGTGTGTACCTATTATTTGGTAAATTTTGGAGCATGATTAGGGATAAACGATACGAGTAAATCCAAGTAGGTACTCGATACTTTTATCTGATACCAAGTACATTTTGATATCGATACAAAAATGCCATAATCGTAGGTATCGGTTAAAAGTACTCATATCAGTAACTTTTATTGTTTATGGAAAATAACATAATGAATGTTTTTATTTTAACATTGAAAAAAACATTTATCCTAAATTGAAGTTTCTGAACGCATCCTAGGCTTAGTTTTGTGTAGTTAGCTTGTTAATCTATGCCCGAAAAAAGTTTAACCGGAAGACATCTACAAATGTTGATTTTCTTGAGCAGCACCACGAAAATGGCCTTTCATAAATTATTTTGAAGGTGACGTGTTGTACTAGCGTTTACCCGCGACACGGGAGTATCTCAAAAAAAATATTTAATGTTAGGATACTATTAGTACTTTTCAATAAAGAATACCAATATACTATATAGCAATATATATAACAACTTTTTACGATATGATACTAATAAATATCGATACTTTGTGATCAATATTGAGTAAGTATCGATACTTGACGACCGATACCAGTATCAAGTAAAGTATCGATACCCCAATGGTATCGTTTCATCCCTAAGCATGATAAAGTGTATTCATTCATTCGTTCATGAATTCATTCATTTATTTGTTTATTGTGCAACAAAAGAATGTTCTGAAATCCATTTCCTTAATTTGTGTTTTGATATTTAAAAATATTTAAATTGCATAATTTATTACGGGGAAGGGATTTGGCTTTATTTCTACCGAACTACGAAGAAAACGTTATTTATTTAAAAAAAATGAAAGTAATTGGCGACCCTTGAGTTAAACGATACCTAGTTACACATTGTTCCGGAAGGTGGGTACCTATTGTATAACAAAGTTGAGACTCAATATACTGTCGTCGGCGTTTTGATTCGAAGAAAGTAGTAGGCTACCTATAAAAATATGTGAAAATTGAAAATAGAAAAATGAAAAGTTATATTTTGGTCTTTAAATTGTGAAAACTAGACAGGTTGTATATCATTTCCAATGCTAGCAGTATTATATTGTAAGTACATTTCCTCATTTGTTTTAGCTACTGGCGACGTTGAGAAAAATTAAATAAATAAAAATCCTAAATACTTACTTACATTGCTATTAATTAGTATTAAATTAACTTATCGCCGTATGTACGTCAGTTGTACATATTTGAGCAATCATTAAGTCGATATTTTCATTACAAAATTTGTGAGTTAGTTTGATGTTAATTAACGTCTCTGAATGCAGCCATGAGTATATATATCCGTAACCCTAACTAAGCGTGAACTAAACTAAGCTTAAACAAATCAAACATATATTATATTCAGCTGTCGACTTATAAAGTGAAAAGAAAAAATCTTATCATTTTCATATTGTTCTAGTATGGGTAGTTAAATAAGTGCAATATTAACAACAGCAATATACATGTATTAGATGTTAAATACATACTTCGCAATAATTGCTTTTCTTGCGTCAGAAAATGCGTAATAGATGTGCTTATTTATATTGTCAGATAGGAACGACATCTTAGAGATTCTTTAAGGAAGTGTTAGGCTAGGGCTATCAACATTTATTAATTAATTATTAAATTAACATAACAGGATTGTACAGCAAAACTTTAAAACTGGAGAGCCAGTTACAGGTTTACACGAATATTAACAGATATTTTCTGCTTAAAGACTATTATACCTTATCACTTAAATCAAGAAAAACTGTACGTATTTATATTATGTATACACATGAAAAGGCTTTACAAACAATAATAATTTTTAGCAAAAAAGTTTAAGTAGTATGTCAGATATGTATAGCAGATTGGTATAAGCATAAATAGATCGCATGATAACAAGAAATAAGTTAATACCTCTTCACTAAACATTAAACACATGCTGTGAAATGAAGTCTCCTTGTGAGTTCACAGGCTATTCTATTATGCTTCAAACGAGTAGGTCTAGTACATGCAACATAGACGTATACTCTCCACGAAAGTACACACATTATATCTATCCATACTTTCTTTCTATCTATATTTCCTTTCGTAGTTACTTGCAAAACGGCGCTGTTAAATACACATTCGTTGCATCTTAATATGTGGTAGACTTTATAATTTTTTTTCGATTTCCACTTCTAATGCAAACGATATTGATATATACATATGCTGCTGACAGCCAGTAGCGGTTTTGGTTATAGCAGCGCCCTAGGCGTTATGTATACGGCACCCTCTACATGATGTGCAAAACCATACTAAAATGTAAATAATATACAGCGTACAGGATCTGACGCCCCTTTACATATTGACGCCCTGGGCGGTTGCCCAACTGCGCCTTACCCAAACGCCGTACCTGCTGACAGCGTTAGTTTTAAATGCGTTTTACACCCGTGGCAGCCCTACATATACCTACCTATAAATCCTTTGTAACAAGCTGCTTCTTGGGATGACTGGTTAAGTAAGTAGTGTTACAATTATGGCGGCTAAATGTATGCATTTTGCCTTTTTTGTTTTAATGATGCCCTAAACTACATAAAAGCGTACATAGTTGCATCAATGGTTGCAATTGATATATGATTCTTATTTGCCTATTAATACATTTTATTTAAACATAATTAAATCGTAATAATGTATGTATGTGCATGTTGAAGGGTTAATTTAAATAATTATAATTTTTTTGCTCATCGTTCCGGAATTATTGCAATAATATTAGTTTAAGCTTCAACTTAAAATCAAAATCATTCGTTATCTAAATTGGTTGTTTGGCAATTAGTTGCAAATATTTGTCTTGTGCCAGTAGGAATCCAACAACCAACTCCAACTATTTCATTGGGTACCATGTTCCGATTTGATAATTATTTTTTCGAAAGATAGTAAATGATCCCCAAAATGGTCTCACATAAATTTATCAACATCCTTCTAGTAGTTTTTGAGTTACAAAATTTTTCACTTAACTTGATGACCTCATCAATGACGAAGTCGGCTTTTTAATCTGACGCTTACTTGTTTCCTTTCCGAGATATGTAGGTATAGATTTTTGTCTGACGGAATCGGAAAGTGGCTGTCGTGCGACATGTTCTGTTCTAGAGGTTAGGGTAGTCGTTACTCGTAAATATTACACAATAGTCCATCCCGGCCACAGAACGGTGACGCCCTGTAACATCTATGATGTCGATAGGCCATGGTTGTCTCTTATTGTCAAGGTAATCGTGTGCTTGTTGTTTGTCTTGGGGTCGAGGTGGTAGGTCAAATGTGCAAGTCTACCGGCTACCCTGCCCTCGGGACTCGAACTTGACACTGTGATTATGGCGGTAGGAATAGGTAAGGCGGTGGATCCCTACCTGAACAAGTTGCAGCAAGGTACTCCAGCTCCTGCTGTCTTGTTGGTGATAACCAATGATTGTAGGAAGGCAAATGGTTCATTCTACTTAGGAACCTCGATCCTAAATTGGGGAATATGCAGTATATTACTCTAGATCTCAACAAAAGCTTACAACGAAAATTGGTTTGAGCGTGATGTAGTCACTAATTTTCAGATACAGCAGGAGTTTTGTCGTTATTATTTAAGAAAGAAAGAAAATAATTTATTTGCGGAACATGTGTGTTATTGAGATGTTACAAAAATATTTAAGTACAATAACATATTCTACCATCTTTTGGTGTGCAAATATTTTAGTATTTATAAAAAATATTATTTAATTACATATACTTTTACTTTCAAGCCAATTATTTATGTTTATAAATAGTTTAATTATTTTTTACCATACATTATAAAACTATAATTAAATGTAACCCTGTCGACGTAAACATTTGAATGATAGGTATTATTGTTGGTAGATACAATGGGTTCGCTGCCGCGCGTCTCGGTGGTGTCTGGTCCCAGGGTCCCCGTGCCGACTGCTCCTCTGACAGAACATTTGCAGCAGATGTGCTCTTGCGACAGAACTGCACTTATTTACAGCGGTGAGTCTAAGTTTGAATTATTTACTGCTTTGGACTCTGATGAACATGAGTCAAGATACTTGCATTTTGATTATGGCAGGTCCTCCGTGAGTTTGGATACATACAGCATGCTTATTTATATAGTCTGTACCAAATATGCAGCAAAAAAATAACCGTCACGAATTTTCGGATCCCGAGGATTCGATAAACAGCGGCTAATGCCAACCACCCAATCCCAACATAAACTCACAAATCAGTATACACGAAATGGATGAAGAACTATTTTCACCAAGCGGCAAGCAACTTCTGCTCTAAAGTGTTGTGCTAAAAAAAACTCCAAAGGTGGTTAGTTTGGTAACCACCCAGTAACCAGAACGCAGCAACATATCAATCTAGGTTTGGTTCCCAGGAAGATCGTCCTTGTTGTTGGCGTTATAGGGAACAGTGCAATCTATTTAAACAATGATGTCTTGCTGAGCACTCTGCACTGCTTGCCTACAAATTACGAAAGACAATATGGTATTTACTAAGCTCTGGTATTACTTTAGTGCCGTACGTAGTCAAATATAAATATAATAATAGTGTTATAATTAACGCAGTAAACGAGGTTCGTGGTTAAAGCAATTCAAGAAATTTTGATGAACCCTGTTTTGAACTCAAAGTTTAATGGTCATTTTTCTGTTTGCTTTTAGTGCATAATACTATATCAGTTTACAGATTTAGAATTTTTGGATTAACGAAAGCGAAATTCGTTCTTTCAAACTATGAAATTACATTTGTAAACTATGAAATTTTCTAATCTAGACTGCATAATTTCAAGCATCCTGTAGCAATACTAATAGTCCCTACGCTGGTGTGGCCTATACGTCACACCACGTCAAATTCAACAGCAACTGCATGTATTTAGCTGGCTTTTGTTCAGTGGTTTACTCTATTGTACCAAAAATAGCTTAGCATTAATTACAGCTTAACATTTTGTTTATAAGATCATTATGTTAAACAGACGAAACCTGCAATGTACGAGTCAGTTACGCTGAGCTAGAAGGCCGGACTAACGCAATAGCCAGAGCCATAGCAGCACACGCCAGACCAACTGGACCCAACCGGGATGGAGACTTCGTGGTATCCGTCTGCATGGCACCTACACACAAGTGAGTCTTACATTTAGTACTAAAACGTCAAGCAACTGGCAAGTTCTAGAATTGCGAACGATAATTGGAATCTACAATAAAAATTCTTGAATCATTTGATTGGTCGACGCCACAATGTATTATTCAAATAAAGTAATATTATTGAATTTATATTTCTTTGTTTGAATAATAATTCGAAATTACTGTTATTGTGGTTAATGAATGATTCCACTAGTGCAGTCAGTCACAACTTTGTGACCAATCGGTATTGTGCACCACCTCACCCGTATCGGTACCACCACCTTAATTATTCTGAAGCCTTAACTCGGGCCGGATTAAGACCCGGTTATTAGATAGCATCGCATCACTAAAATCTATGGAGAGTCGCCTACTTGTGCGCTACCTTGTGACATAGATATAAAAAGAAGTCATGTCTACTGCACGAAGTTTTACGTGGCTAATGGAGTGGAAGAGGCTGAAATAATGATAACAAACATCTAACGCTTGTTGTTTAACATAGTACGTAAATAGTATCTACACTATCGTGTGTTAAATATATTCAACTTGCACTTGCAATGCTGAACTGTATGGTTGGATAAAATCTAAACTATTGCCTGAAACCGGGCCGGCTAGCTCCATCTGGACTAAGGACTTCGTGAGATTTATCAACATGAAAAGAAGTAGAAAATTTTAACATGACCACTTCCAACCGGACGGCGCGGTGGAGTAAAAATCATCCACCTGGTTGGTAGATTAAATGGTATAAGTACTTAAATTCAAATGTTGGCAGGGGCGAATTTGATACGTTGGCTGTCCTAGGCCTACGAAAGATTCCTTCCCCCCCTCACGTGCTGTAAAGCATGCAAAATTAAATGAACTATAGAAATTGAATACCTCTGATTACTTTTAATCCCATATATTTCAAAGTTTAGTAGAGATTTAAATAACATAGAGAGACTGAACAAAAGTTTTTAAGAAACTTGATTTGGAAAAAACCGAAAATCATATGTAAATTTTTACCCCATATTTATGGGTTTCAGGATACTTTCCAAGGGTTTTTCAAATTTTAATTAACAACAAAGAGTATGTTTACCAATTTTCGGCTATATATTTCGAAAATTATTTTAGGTCCAATATTATCTTTCACTCCCCTTTTGAAGGGGTAGAGGGTTAATTTTTAGAAAAATCTAAAACGCGTATTAATAGTAACATCTGAAAATAAAATTTCAAGTCACTTACTGCAACGGTGTAGAACTTTCACATAAATGTTCTTCTCCCCTTTCACTACATTTGGGGTAGAATTTTCGAAAATACTCTCTTGGTGCTCCTCTACACTCCCCGAGGAACCTTCATAACAAATTTAATTTTTTTGCGATTCCTATTCCACCCCTACAGGAATGGAATCGAATTTCAATTATTCCATAATTATTTTTTAATAATAATTTTAATTACAAGATGTTATGTGTCCATCAATAAAATTAAAGCTTAATACAAACTTGCGACCTCTGTTTCATCCCCATAGAAATGTAATTTACAAAAATCCTCTCTTCGTGCTCGCGGACACTGCCGTAGAAACCTCCATAACAAATTTCAACTTTTTACGCTAAGTGTTTTTGGCTGTGCGTTGTCCGTCAGTCAGTCAGTCAGTCACTGAGTCACAGAAGAGTTTTATACAAGTACATATATTGATTGGCTGTCAAAACAATTTTTTCCCCGTTTTGGCCTGACAACGCTTACTAGAATAAACCATCTGCCTCTCTGCCTGACAACTCGTAAGTAAGGAACGAGTATAGATTAAACGGGTCATCAAAAATACCACTGGTGGTAAATTTCCGTGCTGCAAGTTGCTACTCTTACTGGTAAAAATCAAGTTCAAAAGGCCTTTTATAAAGTTTCCACTCTAAAAGTGCATAAGGCTGGTAATGCAAAAAACTCAAGTTTTTGACACATCTATATATATATATATATATATATATCAATCAGGTTTCTCGATCATTGAGCCTTTCTGCCGGTAAAGCACTCGCTTCTAGAGATAGCTCCTCAAAGTGAATCGCAGGTACGCCAGTGCCATCGAACATTGACGCGTTTGCTAAAAGAAACTAAACGTTAAACACGCAACAATCAATGCATTTTATTGTTGTAATTTTATAACTCAAGAACGGGCTCACCTATCCAAACCAAATGTTTGGGCTTTGTTCGGACTATTTAGTAGATGGTTTATGTGAAGTTTAAATAAAATCAGTCGAGCAGTTCTTCATTTATCACATTTTTTTTGTAACAAATGAATTCAATAAATGGCGGATCATATTGTTAATATAAGTTGAGGTATATATAATTCGTGACACTTTTGAGTTCAAGATAGAGCATCTCGGGTTTTTTAATTAAGTCAATAGCGGTGCAGTGAAATTACAAGCGCAGGATCATAACTAAAATATTTTGTGTCATTGTTACAGCACAGTACTGTCATTGCTGGCGATATGGAAAGCCGGAGCAGCGTACCTTCCAATGGAGCCTAGCTTCCCACAAGGGAGGATTTCCCATATTCTTCAAGACGCTCAACCTTCGCTAGTCATATACGATGAAACTGGTATGTTTGTTTATTATGTAATAATATTTTTTTACTGATAAGACAGTAAACGAGCTCACGGCTGTCCTGATGGTAAGAAATGTCGTGGCCTATGAACACCATAGATATTATAGGTGTGTCACTGTCCTGTAGCCTATTGTGCAAGTCTACCGGCTGCCCTACTCTCCGAACCGGAGCACGACGATGTTACGGCAGCAGGAATAGATGAGGCGGTGGATCCCTATCCGGGCAAGTGCTGCACAGCACTCTGCCACCAGTGGTCTTCATGGTAGCGACCCATTAAACCTCGCCTCTTACAAGCTACCTGGTGGAAAAGGCAGGTGATCTGTTCTAGACAGGGGACCCGGATCAACACGGGGGAATATAAAAGCGACGAGATGGAAATCATCACCCCCGATCTTGACTTTCATCAAATATTTTATTTTAAATGCATTGCAACATTTGTGCGTCTTTGAAATTATTATCACTTAGAAATAAACACTACGAGTATGATCATAAAAACATAAAACCGTCGGTACCATAAAAGTTAGGCAATTTAAATAGTTTGCTTAATGATTATGTACTTGGATAAGTTGCCTAACGTTAAGGGCACCGGCGACATACAGCCAGACGTCTGATGGTGGTTCATATACTTTGCATGTCCAATTGAGGGCTTAAAGAACTGGTGACCAAATCACGTCATGCTCACTTGTTCCATTGTTGCGTGTTTAACGTTTAGTTTCTTTTAGCAAACGCGTCAATGTTCGATGGCACTGGCGTACCTGCGATTCACTTTGAGGAGCTATCTCTAGAAGCGAGTGCTTTACCGGCAGAAAGGCTCAATGATCGAGAAACCTTAGTGCAATTAGTCGCCGACTCCATAGCAATAATACTATACACTTCAGGAAGCACCGGAATACCTAAAGGTAAACTATAAATCAGGTATTTGCAGAAAAATAGCCTTCGTTTTATTTCGTAACCGAAGCATTGATTGTGACGTAGAGTTTTTGCCTTCGCACACGTCATCACCTGAAGAAACAGGCATCTCCTAGATGTAGAATGCATTTAATAAGGCGAAGACTGGATGCTGAAATGACATTCTGCTTAAAATCTTGTATGTAGATAAACTAGCAAAACGATTTCCTAATTCAAAGAAATAACATGTTTGCTGTTATTTTAAAATTTAAACTCAGTAAAACTACAAAAAACAATGCCGTCGAGGTACCTGAAAATGTATACATTAATATTATTTTTATGTGAGCCAACTCTGTGGTCTAGCGGTCATGGTGTTGGACTTGGCTGCATGAAGTCCGTACCATTCCCGGGTCGGGCAAAAAAATATTGGTATTTCCAATTTTCTGATTAAAAAAAAAATAATTTAAATAAATTAATTGTTCGGGATTGGATATGTGCCCGGTTGACGATAGGCTTGCCACCTATCACATTGTGGAACTTAGTGTCTTCTGCTAGTGGGTGCCCTGGTAGTGCCTCTGCCTGATTCTTCGGAGTTATGGGCGCGAAGATACTTTTTTTTATGTGAGAGGTCAGCGAACAAAGACTCGGCTCTCCTGATGACTGAGATAACCGTGGCCTATAAACACCATAGTTGCTACAGGTGCCTCACTATCCCAAAAGGCCTATTGTGCAATTCTACTGGCTTTCCTACCCTCGAGACCGAAACATAACTGGGCTATTATGGCGGCAGGTATAGGGAAGGCAAGTGGATCCCTAACCGGGCAATTTATTAATTATAATTCACAAAATACGCGAGTGCCTTCAAAAACCTTCAAATGAGAACCATGATAATCTGTCGCGTAATAAATGTACAAAAAACGTAGCTTTATTGGTCCGTGTCCTCTTTTTAGAATTGACGAGGGATCCTCTGGCTTAACTAGCATAATACGCCTAACAGCCCGACAACAGTCCAGTGACTCACCTGCTGTCTATAGTAAAATATCGTCTCTTACCGCCATCAGGAGAGCCGTGCTTATTCACTCTCTAATACCATAAAAATAAATAAAACGATGAGATGATATCGATTGAACCCTAAGGATGATCTTATGTTTTGCTTCAATAAAAACGAACAATGATTGATGCTTGTCAAATCGTAATGCAGTAGTCAGTGTATATGGCTAGTCGCGAAATGTGATATTGTTGATTATATACATAATGCGAAAGAAAACCGTATTAGATGCGACTTTTTTTGTGGAAGGTCAGCGAACAAGCACTCGGCTTTTCTGATGGTAAGAGATAACCGTGGCCTATAGACACCATAGTTGTTAAAGGTGTGTCACTGTCCTGTGGCAGTGATATCAGGCCTATTGTGCAAGTCTAGCGGCTACCCTACCCTCCAGACCGGAACATGACTGAGTCATTATAGATAAGGCGGTGGAACCGTACCCGGGGAAGTTCTTGCACTTTACCACAAATAGTCCTGTTGGTATAATAAGTAATGACCTATAATCGTATGCTCGTCTCTTATAAGCTGCCTGGCAGGAATGCAGATGGTCTTCTACTCAGTGGACCCGGACCAACTTCACCCGTTTATGAAATAAAATTCACTACTACCACGAGTGTTATTACGGAGCGAAAGCGACAGCAAAAATTTTGCGATGTAATTTGTGTTTAATGAACTTACTGTTGATTTCTATTATAAATGACAGAAATATATGATTGCTTATGTAGTTCAGTGTTATTTGACACAACAATCGATTCAGTCGCTAATTTGCTTTACCTAATCTTTTTTTATGATATTGGAAGGTAAACAAGCAGATGGATTTCCTGATGGTTAGACATTCACGCCACCTAGAGACACCAAAGGTGGTAACGGTGCGTTGCCAACCTGAGGCCAGGATGTTAGGCCTCGAGCAAAAGGAAGTTTACCGGCTACCTTACCCTCCGAACCGTAACACGTCATGACGTTATGGCGGCAGGAATAGGTAAGGCGGTGGTACCAATCCGGGTGAGTCGCTGCAAAACTCTACCACCTAGTCAGATGTCAAGGTGTTAGTGACGGTAAGTCTCGCCTTTTACGAGATGCCTGGCAGGAAGGCAGATGGTTGATTTTGCATAGGAGCCCGAACCACGACGGGGAAAATGAAAATAACAGTAGATCGATTTCAGGTGTTCGCCTTCCATACTCAGCGATTTGTAACCGTCTCTGGTGGCAGTTCCAAACCTTTCCGTTCTCGGAAACAGAATCCAAATGCGTCTGGAAGACAGCTATTACCTTTGTGGACTCGGTGTGCGAGATTTGGGCGCCACTTTTACATGGAAGATGTCTTCTGATATTGTCAAAGGAAACTACCAGGGACCCTCAAAAATTAGTACGAGTGCTGGCAGAAAATCAGGTAAGGTATATCCAGCACGGCTACAATATGTTCAGCGTACTTTTCTCGGAAGTAGACAAATTTTGGAACCCTTTTTGGAAAACCACTTGGCCACTTATTTAGGTAACGCCTGTAGGTTTCTAGATTTTATGCAAGTCGTGGAAAAGTAATTAAATGCTATATAAAAAAATACTAATATTTTTTTAGATTGAGATAGATTTTTTTAAATGGTAATGGTATAGAATGTCAGGTATAAACTTTCGTATTGAGACGCATAATATGATTATATAACATCGGTTATATTTTTTTCCGGTCAATTTGTTTCGGATAATTACATTTGTATATTTACAGATATTAGTTTTAAGTTGAATAAATAATGATTTTACTATAAATATTCTGGGAACTGAAAAATATTTTTACTAATCTATATTTTCCATCGTCGGCGATTGGTAAGACTTCCAAATACTTATATTTTTAAATGAAGAAACACTTGTACTGTTACTGTGTACTTGTTGAAAAATAAATTATAAGTGATACGTAAAATATATATCAGGGCTAGAACTTAAACTCTTCTTACGAATAATTTGGAACTTTTATATCAAGTTCAGGGCCCAGTTTACTACAACCTCTACCGTCTCTGTAAATCATTTGTAAGAAAACCGCTTCTGTTGGTACCTAAGAGAAACACATTTTTAGACCAAAAGTGTCACAGATTTCTACACATAACTTACCAAACATAATCTATACCAACTCATGTTTAAGGCTCGGTTTCGGATCGAGAACCTCACTGCGGAACGAAAGCTTGCTTTGTGACGTCTTGAAGTACTACTGCTTGCTGTATATGTTTAACTTTAATTTAACTTAAAATGTAGTAGTTGCAATCGCATAATATTATGTTGATTAATTACTTCGGGACGTCTCGGTCCGGCGCCTGATACTTAATATTTTAATGAGATTGATAAACAAACAGGTAGACGGATGTAAGTGACGGTGGAGAAACACATCGTCTACATTGAATTTTTTTAAGGTGCGTTGCTAACCTGAACCTCGGATATTAAAAAAAAATAATGAGTAATTGTTACTGGCTACCGAAATAAAATTGGCGCTCAAAGGCAAGATATAGGTGGCAAGAATGTTGATAGTTTAAGTGGTATTTTTTTGATAGAGTTAAAATAAATTGATACAATACAATAACTCTTTATTGTGCACCAAATACAGAGAAATTACAAATACATCAAATAAAACTGAAATTATAAGAAACACAAAGGCGGCCTTACCGCCAAGTCAGCGATCTCTTCCAGGCAACCCTCGAGTATCGAACAAGATATAGCGGAATACTGTGTAATGGCGTTCTTAAAAATATTAGTGTCTCATAAATAATCTTGATAGTGTCTCATGAACGAATATAATTTTAGTATCTACTCGGTGTGACTTCATATTACATTGAAACTTTGAGTAAAAAATAACGGAAACAGATCCAGTAACTCAGAAGATCAAGAAAAACTATAATTACTTAATCTCGTTAGCTTATGGAAGTAGTTACGTCATCAACGTAACTATGGCCCTGACGAATTAAACAGCAGAAAATTACAAAATATACCATTTGATTGATCGGGTTAGGGTCGGGTGAAGGTGAACTATTTTCTTCACGCTAATCTATACTAATATTATAAATAGGAAATGTTTGATTTTTGGTTTGTTTGTTTGAAATGAATAGGCTCCGAAACTATTGGACCAATTTCAAAAATTCTTTCACCCTTAGAATGCTACATTATCCCCGAGTGACATAGGCTTTCTTTCATCAAAATCAGTGGAGTAAAAGCCAAGTTACGCAGGCGAAGCTGGGTGAAACCGGTAGTAAATTATAATAAGGCTAGACCCTAAATTGAGAAAAAACTTTGTTTCAGATTGAAAGATTGGTTTTGGTACCAACACTCCTTCGTTCCATTCTCATGTACCTCTCTTTAAATCCCTCTGAAAGGCCTTTACAGCGGCTGAAGTTGTGGGTCTGCTCCGGAGAAACCCTCAGCAAAGAGCTTGCATCACAGTTCTTCCAATATTTTGGAGATCAGAACAACTACAAGCTGGCCAACTTCTACGGAAGCACCGAAGTTATGGGCGATGTGACGTATTATATGTTAGAGAAAATAGGACAACTGGATTTGTTCCCGACTATACCTATTGGTAAGTTACTGATTTTCATGATATTTCCACAAATAAACTCTTTATTAGTTATTTACATTATAATATTATGTAGGTATAATAATAATAATAAATCATCTTTATTTCACATAAACCTACAAGAGGCACTTGTGACGGGTCTATATAATAATAAATCTACCACTGGATCGGAACGCCGTCGCACACTGAGAAGATCCGGCAAAAAACTCAGCGTCTTTTTTTTCTTACTTTACAATATATTTACAATAATTTATGTAATGATACGTTATATATTATTAGAAATTGACATGAGGTGTAATTAATCCCAAGCAGTCTTATCTGCTAAATATTTAGCAATGTTATAATAAACTTTTTGATTTAATTTACATTTAATACATTTCTTAAATTTATTAATTGGAAGTTCTTTCATATAATTGGGAAGTTTATTGTAGAACTGTATACATAGGCCCATGAAAGAATGGCTTACTCTGTGGAGACGAGACACATGCACAGCAAGATTATTTTTATTCCTTGTATTGACACAGTGTATATCACAATTTCTTTTAAATGAACTTGAATTTCTGTGAACTTACATTAAATTTTCAAAGATATACTGGGATGCTAAAGTTAGAATTTTGATTTCTTTGAATTTTTTTCCCAGGGAAACTCTTGGGCCTAGGTTATAAATTGCCCTTATGGCTCTCTTTTATAAAACAAATATAGTATTGACTTCGGCAGAACTCCCCCAGAGAAGAATTCCATACGACATGATGCTGTGAAAATAACTAAAATAAACCATTCTAGCGGTTTCAACATCAGTTAATTGTCTCATTTTCTTAACAGCATACACTGCTGAGCTTAATCTAATTGCAAATTTATCAATGTGTGGGCCCCATTGCAATTTCTTATCAATTGTTATTCCTAAAAACGTAGTAGAATCTATAAGGTCCAACTTGTTTCCATTAAGTTGTACGTTGGTGTCTACTTGCCTCATTTTTGGCATTGAAAATTTAATACAATTAGTTTTTTTTTCATTCAAAAAAAGATTACTTACATTGAACCAGTGTACAACTTTTGAAATCGCATTGTTCGTTTCGTCATACTTACCCAGTTGTCTTTTCACTTTAAATATAAGTGAAGTATCATCCGCGAACAATACAATTTCGTGTTTATCTCTTACGTAGTAAGGTAAGTCATTAATCTATACAAGGAACAAAAATGGACCAAGAATAGAGCCCTGGGGGACACCCATCGTAACAGCAGCACCAGTCGATTTTTTACCATTAATATCAACCTTCTGAATTCTTCCATTCAAATATGAAATCAGAAGGTTCAGTGCCTTATTTCTAAGTCCATAATGGCGCAGTTTCCTGATCATCGTATCGTGGCTTACGCAATCGAATGCTTTGGACAAATCACAAAACACCCCGATTGCCTCCTGAGAATCCTCCCAACACTCATAAATTTTCTTCAATAATTCCACACCAGCATCGACTGTTGATCTACCCCTTGTAAAACCAAACTGTTTATTATGAAATAATCCTAATTTGTTAAAATGTAGTGTAGTAACATTTGATTCAATATAATTTTTTCAAATATTTTACTCAGGGTAGGCAGAACGGAGATAGGTAGGTAGTTGGAGGGATCAGAAGAACTTCCAGATTTAGATATAGGTGTAACTTTAATAAGTTTCATTAGATCAGATATACTCCATTTGAAACACAACAGTTAAATATTACAGCTAAATATGGAGCAATAACATTTATTACTGAAGCAATCATTTTAAGAAAATGTCCCCATTAGTCTAACGTATTTTTAATTTTTATTTACTTAAATACTTTTATTATATCTGATGCATCAACGAACGAAAATTCAAAACTATTTTTACACTCATCAACATATTGCTTCAGCAGTGATTCTGCATCACTGGGTGACGAGCTGAGAGCTTAAGTAGTTTCAGCTGCAATGCCGCTGAAATGTTTTTTAAACTCTGTGGCTACATTTAAATCTTCTTCTATGTTCAAATCTTCAATTATCAAGTGGTGTTCATTATTGAAAATTCTGTTTCTTTCCGTTTCACAACTAATAATATTCCAAGTAGCTTTTATTTTATTTGTTGAATTTTTAATAATACTTTTTAGATACCTATATTTCGCAATGTTACAAGCTTTTTTAAAAATTTTGGAATATTTTTTTACATATTCCTTAAATACAATGCTTTGATTGAAAGTTCTCTCATAATACAACTCATATAACCTTTTCCTACTTTTATGAATACCCAATGTTGCCCATTCACTAAAAGCTCTGTGTTTGATATTTACTGTAATTTTTTTAGGCTTAAAAGTCTGATTATGTACAGTTTGTACTAATGTAAATAATGATTCATATAAAAGGTTTGGATCATCATGATACGGCAACTTTGGTAATTCTTCTATTAACACTGTCTCAAATCTTTTTAAGCGATTCGCATTAACGGGAACAAAAATAATATTATCTTTTCTTAGAGATTTATGTATACATAAGTATAATTCTTGGCAATTCGACTAATAGTCCACAGTAATCTGAATCTATTTCTTTAACAATTGAAAGGTAGGTATGAAATCATGTAATTTGATATGTCTGATTAATCTTTTTATGGCTTTGTGAATGTAATCATGCCGATGCAGTCAAAATTTCTCACTATAAATTCAAAATGCGTAAAATTCAAAGTGACACCTCCCTATCCGGAGGCAGTCAATTCCTTCGGTCTTTCATGAGTCATGAGTGCTTGCCGAGTCCTCACACCTAACATGCGTGCGTAGCTCATTATTTTATTGCAGGTTCTTTTAAAAGTATGAAATCTAAGATATTAATTAAACTGAAATTATGTCAAGGTTTTTTTATCTAAGTGAAATATTTTAGATTAATAACGTGTTTATTTGGTTTATACAAATGAACATCATGTCCTTCGTAAATAATGTGTAATTTTGTAGGTATTGCTATTAATTAGCATAAAAAAAATATCGAGTCGACCTAAAGGATAACTAAGCGTAATATGCTACCACTGGCTTTTATATAATATTTTTCATTAGGATAAATTAAAATATACTATATGTTTTTTGCGGAACTGTAAACTTTTATATAGCGCATGCGACGGAAGTTTAAAAGGCTTTTTTGGGTTTCATGCCAGACTGTAAAGATCCCGATCTACGTGCTAACCTCGGACTCAATCGTTACTAGGTACTTACTATATATTGTTAACATTTTGTATAACTAATAATAACATTCTAAAACTTACAAAACTTTAAAACGATAAGTAAATTTTAATTTATAATGTTAAGTAATAAAGGTAATGGAATTATTGCAGATTGCAATCTGTATGCTTAATATGTAATCGTAGAGGTTTGGTAAGATAAATTTAACCGGATATTAACAATTTCTTGTATCATAGATACAATAGATAAGCGTTTATGAATTTTCAGACCCATTTAATTAACCACGTTTGGTAGAGTGAAATGCAGCTACCTGCCCGGGTCGGAGCCCACTATATCGCAATAATGACAGTATCATGTTCCAGTCCAGAGGGAGGGTAGCCGGTAGATTTGCACTTTAAAGAATAGCGCTGCACCTATAACATCTATGGTGTCTATAGGCCACTGTTTTCTCTTACTATGCCGCGTACTTATTCGCAGTCTTTTGCAATAAAAATAAACTTGCAACTTAGGTAGGTACTTCTGAGCAAAATTTAATAGTTCCACAAAAATACCTACCATCTAGACCTGAACATGGTGGTCATTATGCTGTTCACCAGTATTTAGACCACTAGTTTTACAAGCGATTCAATACACATTGCAAAATTGTGGAAAAACAGAAGTTGTTTTGAAATTCGGAGATTATTAGACCATGACAAAAACAATGGATCCTTGCATTTAAAAGTATATGTCAGATCGAAAATACTAACAAATATTATTTAAGCGCAGCAAAACTGCAAAAACCGACTGCAAATGGTTACGGAACGTAGTGATTATATAATCTTTGGGTTACGGTACCACATCGTCCAGGTAAACAAAAACATGTATAATTATGTTTAACTTAAAACCCACTGGTCGGGTATTGATCAAATTTACCTCTGAGTCATAGCTTACTTTATAGTCTATAGACTTAGATATACACTTAGATATCTTCACGCCAAATCCCTTATGAAATAAACAAAGATTATCAACTGCTAAATGTCCTTGCGGACCTAACTGACTTGCTCCATATTCATCATACTTTTCATTCAAAAACGCTGATTTTGAAGAGTCTTGATAGACCTTCAGATAACATTATAGTGATTTGGTTGTTAAATATTAATCTGGGGTAGCGGGGTACCTTTAACTACATCCATCCACATTCGCATTGTATATATGAATTGTCTGTCTTTCATTTGTCATGTCAACACAATGGTGAATTCTCATTTCCGTTTTACAACAACTTCTCTGTATCCCTCTTTCTCTCTAATCTCACATGTCCCAGATTTTCTCTCCCGTTTCCATAGCGCTTCGTTTCGATCGAATTTACCCTACTTTTATGCTTTATTTGACATTGCCAACTCTCACTTTCATAAATTACCGTTGGAATAAGCCCAGAATTATTAAAAAAAGTCTAGCGCTTTGATCTCTAGCTAACCTAACCTAACCTAACTTTGAAGTAACCCAGCGCTCCATTCACACTATTTCCTAAACACATTCTTTTTTACATCCATATCCCTGTTTAAAGCTCCATAATTCATTCATTTGTTACAGCTCTATGTCGTCAGCTAAAACTCTTATTAAAGGGCAAACTGCACAAAGAAAAGTGTTCTCTTTTTGATGGGTGAAAAATGTTCAATTCTGTTCAGTACACGACCTTATCGAAAATTCGTAAGATGAAGGAAGAGTAAAACCATTGTTTGTTGTCGCTGTATTTCGTACTGTGATTTTCGTCTCGCCAGCCGGTACAACTTCAAGCTAGCTCACAGCGCAGTCGTAGACCAAACTCTGAGGTAGCTTGAAGATATACCACCAGACACCTCGTGCAAGCACATGATGTTAATATTTAAGTTTTCACTTCAACGGTAATTAATGGAAACTGAACGTTCACATTATAGGTGCACCAATAAACAACAGCGCAGTGTATCTTCTGGATGAGGAAATGAATCCAGCCCGAGAATGTGAGCCTGGAGAACTTTGGGTTGGTGGAATGAACCTGGCGCGGGGGTACGTCGGTGGACAAGCGCCCGAGAAGTTCGCTGAGAACGCGCATGCCCAACATCCGGGTAAGAGAGGCACATAACATTTTCAATGAACATTTTACCCCGTGTTGGTCCGGGCTCCTTTGCAGAATAGACCATCTGCCTTCCTACCAGGCGGCTCGTAAAAGGCGAGCATAGGCTTGCCGTCACTAACACCGTGACATCTGACTAGGTCGTAGAGTTTCGCAGCGACTCAACCGGATTGGTAACACGGCCTTACATACTCCTGCCGCCATATCGTCATGGCGTGTTCCGGTTCGGAGGGTATGGCAATCAGTAAACTTACTTTTGCTCAGGGCCTAACATCCCAGCCTCAGGTAGGCAACGCACCATTACCACCTTTGAGCGGCGGGAATTTCTTACCATCAGGAAATCTGTCTGCTTTTTTGCCTTCCAATATCATAAAAAAAGAATACATTATGTATATTTATATTATGTTCTAGCTAAGCTTGACAGACATTGTCCTACCCTGAATATGAATGTTGTTTTTATTTTTATAAAGCATCACCTGAAAATAATTAACACAATAAAAATAATAGCAAAATGATCCATTCATTCGCGTGTTATGCGATGATCAAAGGCAATAGAAATTTATTTTTATAAAAAAAGTATCTTATATATCCCGAAATGCTAGGAAGAGCTACAACCAGGGCACCCACAACTATCTGAAAGACACTAAGTCCCACAATGTGATAGTTGGCAAGCCTATCGCCATTCGAGCACATACCCAATGCCGGCAAAGTTATTTTATCACTAAATTGGAAATAGACGTTTACTTTTTTTGTTGCCCCACCCGGGAATCTAACTCGGGACCTCAAGCAGTCAAGCCGGACCGCTAGATCACAGAGGAGATTTACATATGAGATTAATAGAAACCACCTTTACCACCTTTGGTGTTCTTTTTTTAATCTTTTTTTTTTAAGGGGACTTATCTCGCTAAAGCGATTACGTCAGTCCCATCGGACCTATCTTATAACTATGTATATCCAACGAGAGAGTGAGAGGCATCGCTGCTTTAATCTACTTTTAACAAATCTATATACGTCAATTGCCGACTCTGACCCCGGGT
Organism: Calephelis virginiensis; assembly: GCA_002245475.1. Taxonomy (NCBI): domain Eukaryota; kingdom Metazoa; phylum Arthropoda; class Insecta; order Lepidoptera; family Riodinidae; genus Calephelis; species Calephelis virginiensis. The sequence continues at coordinate 53,353 of NJDC01002224.1, read as the reverse complement.
TACACAAGACACCTTGTATACTACTAACATCTAGTTTGTTTATTCGCCATTTGACGAACAGTGCCTCTTGCTCTCCCTTATTTTGGGTACACTCCATTAATATGTGTTGGACATCTTCTCTTTTTCCACATATTTGGCAGTTGGGAGAGTTATTTTTTTTTCATAAGAAATCCAAAGCTGTTCAATGGAATGTGCCCCGACCTTATCCTAAAAGCTACTATACACATCTGCCTATTAACATAAGATAAACAAAACCATGGGATCCGAGGAGGTTCACTTTGCATTGTTCTGTACCATATCCCTTTTTGTTTCGATCTCTCATCAAAGTATTGTTTCCACATATTATGCACCTTTCTCTTAATTTTTGGTAAGGCTTCAGTATAATCAGGATTAATACTAAAGTCTGTACCGTCTTTTATGGCTAATTTTGCAATTCGATCTGCTTCCTCATTTCCCCAGAAGCCAATATGTGACGGAACCCATTGCAATCCCAGATCTCTATTATTCCTCCTCAGATCATTAATCTCCCGGAGAGTGGTATAAGCTATCGATACTCCTCTGTGACCAGAGGTGCATCGAGCTATATGCTGTAACGCACTTTTACTATCAGTAAAAACAACAAATCGGGGATATCTATAAATTTTAAAGAAAGAAAAAATTTCGCCCCAGACAGGATTTGAACCTGTAACCTTTCGTCTCAAGTCTACAGGACATAACTACCCGCGTTAACGGGTTAGAAAGGAATTAAAAATTTCGCCACGGGACTTGAATCCTCAGTAGCTCAATTGGTTAGAGCATTCGTCAGCTTGAGACGAAAGGTTACAGGTTCAAATCCTGTCTGGGGCGAAATTTTTTCTTTCGTTAAAATTTATAGAAATTTATCCCAAGCACAGGGCAAGTGCTAAAATAAAAATAAATCGGGGATAGTTTAATTTTTTAAGGTATTTAATGGCTTCTAAGATTGCAATAAGTTCAGTCGACATAATTGATATATCTGAACTAATTTTTAAACCTATCCTTTTTCTTTTGAAACGGTCATAAATTCCTGCTCCCTGGCCATCTGCACACTTTGAGCCATCAGTACAAATGTGGTACCAACCGGATTATTTTACATTTAACTCCTGCACAACACTAGCTTTTAGCGTGTTCACTTCATAATAGTGTTTCGATTGACAAATACTATCAAGGTTTGATATAATATATCTACCATTAATATCTATATTATTAATCAACGTTTTAAGGGTGTACATTGGTAAATGGTTTGATGAATAAATAATTTCATCCTTCAGCTCATTAAATAGTGTGGCCAACAGTGGCTTAGTTTTATTAAGCCAGTACCTTTCCTGACAAAAAAGACTAGGTAAGGTCACGAAGTAAGTTCAATGTTAAATTGTATGTCTAGGTTTTACATTTTAAAAAGTACTTTGAACCTAAAAATATTCTTCTTAGAGATAAAGGCTGTATTGCAAGTTCGCATTCCATGGCGTGAATAAAAACTACCAACGATGCTCAAAGCTTGATTTTGAATTTTGTTTAATTTTTCTAAATGTTTTTTTTTATTATTACTATCATTTATTTTCAATGGCTCTTATTTTTTACGTCTATACATTTAATAAAAAAATAAATATTAAAAATATAAACATAAAAAAATATTATTATTATTATTATATAGTCCAGTCTACTTCGTATGGTGGCTAAGTATATTCTACAAATATATTTTGGGTATACACCCCACGATGGGCCAGCCAAGGTTTTTAATATATTTAAATACTTTTGTGTTTTTTTACATAGCTCACTAATATGTTTTCCCCAAAGTAAGGATCGATCAAGCCAAAGCCCTAAGTATTTAATATTTTCTGAGAAGCCAATACACTGATTATTAATGAAAAATAATTCTTTGTTTTTTATGTCCCATATAAATGCAATATTTAGTTTTTTCCCTTGATAATTCTAACCCAAGGTTTTGCAAGACTTTATAAATAGTGTTCAGTGCTTCCTGTATGTAAAATGTAGGTACTATCATTTAGATTCCTGGTACTAGAAAACAAAACAAAATCATCCGCATATTGTGAAATCATTACATTACTCACATTTTTACAAATTTTGTAAGTTACTGTATTAAACAGTAAAGGTGAAATCGGGTCACCTTGAGCTAATCCCCTATTTGTCCACTTTTTTATTTGCGACAAATTACTCCCAGTATCATTGTTTATAACAAGACACCTTTGACTTAAGAAATATTTACATATTTTACTACTCGCGTTTATTTCGTCGAGACACGCTACTACGTTCTCAATGACAATAGTATTGTACGCGTTTTCAATATCTACGTAACACGCAATTGTCGATAACTTTTTTGTGAAAGATGTGCTTAAAAGTCCCCTCCTAAAATAGTTTTTGTTTTAGCAATATTAAATATATAGTCCCAATCACTTTGCGCGGTGCGTGTAGGTGCAGTGCAGTAAACAGATATTATATTTTCTAATAGTTTACAGTTTAAAATCTAAATATGCAATAATTCTATAGCAGAATTACTGGAAAAGGAATCACAAAGTTGCGTTTTAAAGGATTTGTGCACTATTATTGCGACACCACCATATGAGTCACCGGGTCCATCTTTTCTGTACACATTGTAGTTTCTGAATCTTATGTCTGTTTCCCTATCTTACCAAGTCTTACTCACCAAAACTATATGAACCTTTTCTGTGTCAATTAAACTATAAAAATCTACATACTAAGGGCCTATGCTTCTAGCGTTCCATTGCAATATCCTTATTATCATACAATTACTACTGTTATTTGTACAATCCATAACAAAGTTTTTGAATGATTTCATTTAGCCAAGAACTTTCTTTAAATAAATTAATCACCAGATTGTTTAATTCCTCTAGTAAAAATCTAAACATTATAGCTACCTTCTCTTCCCATGACCTTTCTACCTTACACACTTCTCCTAGTTTATTAAGAAATCTCATCGGTTCAAATCCTCTATGCTTCTTTCTTCTACTAGATTCAGCCTCTTCTTCTTCCAAAATATTTTTTTCATTTTCAATCTCACTTTCACTGGTGCTTCCCTTACTTTTGGAGATACTAGTTTTCTTTTTCTTCTTCTTTTTCTTTTCTTGACTTTTGTTCAAAGTTTTCATTAATTCAGAGTTGTCTTCATTTTCACTTTTGCTATCCTTCTCTGGTAAACTGATGTTCTTTTTACTTAATAATGCCTCTCTATACTGAACCATATAGTTTTTGTTAGGTGCTGGAGTTGGTGCTGGTGCATGTACATCTCTGCTTTTTATCGAGTCGTTAACAAAATCATTTTTTTCCGAAATTTATTTTAAGACTATTTCCAATGCGCTTCTATAAGTGACTCCGTCTGAACTCATAACTTTACGTATTTTTTTCTCTCTTCCAAACACAGGGCAAATTTTATCTAGGGCCGTATAGTTTCCTTGGCAGTTCCTTTCATGTGCTCCGGAACATTTTGGGCAAATCACCCGTCTTCTTGTACATTGTTTCGATAGATGTCTATATTTCCAGCAGCGGGAGCACTGAGATACAGGAAATGTGTAAGGTACCACTCCGAATCGACACCTATAGCCGAAAACGTACTGTGGTAATATGGAACTTTTAAAGCACACTCTTATACATTCACTGTCTTCCCATTTTCCATCATCGCTTAGATGTTTCAGTCTTAAAATAGAAAGAATCTCCCTATCGCACGTCAATGACTCCCTCAAATCTTGCTCAGTAAATATTAGATCTACTCTTTTAATAACCCCATAAGTTAAAGTCGTTTGAAAAGACTCCTGGCATCTAAAATCCATTTCCATCAGTTTTTTGGACGTCTGTAGTTTCATAAGATCTTGCTTGTTTTTGAACCTTATTACGACTTTGAAAGGATTTTTATATTTAATGCTTAAAATATTCGTGATGTTTTCTTCAGACAATAATTTAGCAAGACCCATTTGCTTTGCAAGCTCATTTTTAGAAGTTACACATACATTGAATCTTTCTTCATTAGGTCGTTGTGTTAATTTTCCTTCAGTTTGCCCTCTTTTGAAAAACTTCGATTCAAGCGTTTAGCTCCTTTGCCTACTGTAACAAATTCTCCTTCATCTATCTTCTCCATACTTGTACTTTCCTCCCTCCCCCTTTTTTCATCTTCTTGTTGCACCTACATTCCTGTGTCGTCGAAGATTAGGGTAGTTGAATCATTGTTTACTTGTTGCTTTTCAAAATTTTCGATACTATTTTCGTTCCCTAAACTCGCGCCTTCCCCATCACTATCGTTTGCATTCATTCCGCGGTGACTAACAATAGACGTTTGAATAGACCTTACACATTTGTGTGTAGTACGCGGCAAAACTAAACAAAGTAATCTGCGTGCGCTCGTAGTTAGTAACCGAACGTTAATGACCTTTGCTGTCTTTAGGAGGCGGGATTTTCTTACCAATAGGAAATCCGTCTGCTTGTTTGCCTACCAATATCACAAAAAAAAAACAGCTGACTTTGTAAACAAATCAGCATTTTCTAATACTTATGTTTGTAAGGATAAATATATATTTTCCATGTATGTCCCGAGTTCCAATAAATAATTTTGGCCAACCAATTTTCTACTAAACAAGTAGCAGGAGGCCAGTGTCGGTTATAACTTGTAGCTATGAATAGGTTTTTAGAGCATTACAATAACTAGCCCAGCTTAGTTATCTCTTCCTACCACCATGATGATGTGTAAAAAAATCATTTTAGGTTAACTTCTCTTAACTTATCTTCTCCATTCTTCTCCACTTTTATTTAAATTATACGTGTTTTTCACCATCAAATAGTTCATCTGTTTGTTTACCCTTAAAAACTGAACAAAAGTGACTGCACTCTGTTCAATTAATATATACCTTTAATGCCTAACTAACTAACTAATCTACACATATAAAAGAAAGTGGTGTTAGTTACACTATTTATAAGTCAAAAAAAGTAATTTATAATTCAACAACGGCTAACCCGATTCGGCTGAAAATTAGTGGGAAGGTAGATTAGAATGGATGGATAGATGGATATAAGATAGGTACGTTTTATCCTTGTCGATTGTGAGGAAACTGGGAAAAACAACATTTTAATTTTTCCCATACAAACTGAACGGGTGGAACGAAGTTCGCGGGAACAGCTAGTTAGATATAATTAAAACGAAGCGTGTAAATAAAACGTTAACTTGAAAATCCATTTTCAGACTTCAGACGTCTGTATCGTACGGGTGATTTTGGTATACTGAAACGAGGGATGATATTGTTCGCTGGTCGGACTGATTCACAAGTCAAAATCCGAGGACACAGAGTCGACCTTCAAGAAGTGGAAAGAGCAGTATCAGCGGTGCAAGGAGTTGATAAAGGTAAACATTTTCATTTCTCGGGAGATCTAATTCATTTACATTTTTCACACACATACACACACAGACATACACACACACATACACACACACAGACACACCCACACACACACCCACACACACACACACACACACACACACACACACTCACTCACGCACGCACGCACGCAGGCATGAGGTCTCAGATATATTCTTATAAATGGGTTAAATATGTTTTGTAGCGCAACATTTAGGTATCACTGTTTTTTGACCAGTATCTGTCGGTTTTACAGATTTAGTCTAGTCAACAAGTTCCTTTTTGGTCAACTTTTTTCAGCAGTCTCCGAAAATTATGATTAAGGTGTCATTCGATTCGGAATGGCATCTAGATAGTTTTCGAAAAACAATGAAGTTCCGCAAATAAAAATTACAAAAGTTATTAACAATTAACTAAAAAAAAGGGGGGTTTAGTTTTTTGCAAATATCTCATAAACTAATAAAGATTTTTCAAATTTGAAAATTTGAAAATTTCCTAAAAAAAATTGGACTCCCGGAATTGTAGGACTAATATTTATAATTTTCCCAGAGGGTTGAAAATACGCCTTAAAACGGGTACTCCGGCTTGCGCAAGCTACGCCTCCTTCGGACCTTGAATGAGTAAATATTCTTTAAACTTATTAAATAGGATAATTAAAATTTGAAAAAATTCAGGTGCCTACAGGACTATTTTTCTAACGTGAATATATTTTAAAACCTTTGAAAAATAGCTCCACGAAAGGAAAATATTCCTAGATTAATAGTTTAACAATTATCGCACTTGCAATGTTAATGTTCGTGCTACAAAAAATTGTTAATTAATTAATGGATAACTTATTGAAAAATCGCGGTAAATTTTTTTTGACCACGGATTATTGTTAATTGATCTGTCCTGTAGGCACCTGAATTTTTTCAAATTTTTATTTTCATATTTAATAAGTTTAAAGAATATTTATTCGTTAAAGGTCCGAAGGAGGCGTGACTTGCGCAAGCCGGAGTACCCGTTTTCGGGGGTATTTTCAACCCTCTGGGAAAATTATAAATATTAGTCCTACAATTCCGGGAGTCCAATTTTTTTAGGAAATTTCCTCCTCTTTCTGAATCTTTTTTCAAATTTAATTTTTTTTTATTACTTTATGAGATATTTGCAAACACTAAGCCCCCCCTTTTTTTTAGTTAATTGTTAATAACTTTTGTAATTTTTATTTGCGGAACTTCATTGTTTTTCAAAAACTATCTAGATGCCATTCCGAATTGAATGACACCTCAATCATATTTTCGGAGACTGCTGAAAAAAGTTGACCAAAAAGGCACTTGTTGACCAGACTAATTATAAATATATACTAGCTGACCCAGCAGACTTCGTATCGCTTGACATTAACGCTCCTATAGTAGCGCAGTCTGCCAGATCCGATGTGAAACATTCCAAAATCAACAACTACTCATTATTAAAAAAAATAAAAAAACATTTTCCAGAAGACCAAATTGTGAATCTAACCCATTCTCGAATTCCCTTGAACACACACAAAAAGTTTCATCAACATCAATCCTGTCGTCCAGGAGTTCAGTGACAAACACACGAACACGAATTGTACATATATATGTAATCTTTGATTTTTATATATATGTAGATTATTCACATATTATATTGGTTTGAGCCATTTACAACTGTAACACCTACGACAGTTTTCTTTGATTTTATCTTTTACATAAACCGTAAACGGACATAGAGGCTGACACTTTTTCGTACTTACTTCCTTCCTTGCTGTTCGAATATTCCCTGATGTTTTAAATATCATTATCGAGTATAAATTCTTGCAGCCATTGTGCTCTGCTACGGCCAAGCGACAGGCAACCCAGAAATATTAGCGTTTGTTACAATTAAACCAGATGCAAGACTATCTGGACATCATATAGAAGTTGCCTTGAAAAATGCGCTTACTGACTACATGATACCTCAGGTAAGGTTTTTTTGGAGCATCTGGTTTTTATCTAACTTTTCGGGGGCTGATTCGTGAGCTAATTGTGTGTCTCTTTTTAATAAGTACTTACTAAGTGATTTCGGGAACCTAGCGAATGAACTATAGTGAACGTTTCGCTTGATAAACAGCTTCCTGAAGTAAAGATATTGGAACGAAGTTTCTTATTGCGCGTTGTGAATGGGGGCTAGACGGAAAAAAATCTTACGAAAATGTTGTCACGACACTTTTTGCTCTGTGGTCTAGCGGTTCAGTAGTTGGACTTGACTGCATAAGGTCCCGGGTTCGAATCCCGGGTTTGACAATTTTTTTAATTTTTTTTTTATTTTTCATTTTCAATTTTTTTATTATCATTTTTTTTTATATTTTTATTTTCTTTTTTTTATGTCATGTTTCTCTGTCTGTCTCTCTCTATAAGAGAGATAGAGATAGAGATTACCAGAGATTGATAGAGATTGAGAGAGAGGGGGGAGAGAGATATTCGTTTCATCCGGGTGTCCCTTGACACCTCTCAACTTTTTTTTAATTAGACTAGTGGTCGCCCATTGGTCAAAATTCGAGCATAATAAATTTTAATGTCTTGTTGATAAGAACGCCATCTTCATTTCTAAAGACCAACTACTTTGTTTCCAAACTTTTTAGAGTTATCGTTATCATCAACATATTTGTTTAATAATAATAATAAATTTTATTGTGCTTACTGTTATACAATTGTGCTTAATATACAGTTAATGAACTTAAAATTACATTAATTGAGTGCGATTTGGCACATAGAAAAGAAAACCTTTACTTTCCGTACTAGTTTGGAACTGTATTACGGCAAAGTAATGATTCTCAAACACCATCCACCATTTGTTTGTGGGTAATGTTTTATTTATTGATTTAATGTACTTTATAAGCATTATTATTGAAAAATATTGGCGTTCTGCACTTCTCCTATACATGAACTATAACCCCACGTGTTATCGGATCCCCCGGACCCAATAACCGCGGCAAACGCTATTCTCTCAACTCCAAACCGGAACACGACAAACTCACATCACATTAAAATTACACTACACCGTCGCTGCCGGTCTCGGCGACGAAGACCTCTCTTGCGCCCGGCGCCTAACGCCGAGCGACGAGCCACAAATACTCCTCCACCAAGTCCACCCAGTAACCA